>QXTE01000209.1:2354526-2391842 GCA_003942145.1 Platysternon megacephalum | reverse complement strand
TGTAAGCAGAGTCAGGATGAGCTCTACCCTGACATCTGGTGGTGAATTATGGGGAGTGTGGAAAAGAACTTCAGGGGCTGATCTCATTTGCATAGGCACACCCACCCCGCCTAGCGTGAGCCCCAGCAGCCCAAAATGGTCACTTTGGCGGCTGTGGGATCCCCAGTTTCTCTGTTATTGGGGCAGGAGGAATAAAGTGTTGTTACCCTGAGTTACCATGGTTATGTGAATCAAGGCCAGTGGAACTGTTTGATGACAGAGGGACTCACCATCAACTAAGTAGCACTTGCTAGACAAGGGACATGGGTTCCAAAACCCAGTGAAGGGAGAGAGGGTGGGGGACAGGTATTTGTACCTGATGGGATGGGCCCCCTTTGAGGGCCTGACACACCAATTGCACCTCCCTCTCCCCCGTTGAATGTCAGAGCTAACTTTGATCCCATTAGGAATCTAGTTACAGACTCCTGAGCTGAATTTGCTTTGGGCCAATGGTGCACCAGCATTAGGGTTCCCCTACTATAAGCTGAAATCACTAAGAGCTGAAATCACTAAAGGTATTAAGAGTTGAGATCACTGAGTGCTGTGTTAACTAGTGGGGGAGCCTGAAGCTATATTGCTAAGTGGCTGGTGGAGTGGAGCAGTTTGTGGGATGGGTGGTGTGGCCTGGTGAAGCGGCTGGCAGAGAGGAGCAGTTTGCGGGACAGTTGGCGTGGCCCACAGAACGGCNATACTGAACCCGGCCCTTGTTGCTGCCAACTCAGATGGGCAGAAGGGTTACATTTGTATGTGTTGAGTGAGTGATGATTTTAACCTCCGCTCTCTCTGGACATTCTGAAAGGAGGGGAGAATTTAACAGATGAGAGGGATTAATTAATTTCTAATGTTGCTCTGTTTGGCTATAAAGAAGGATGAAGGGAAGGAAGGATGGTCTTGGGGTTGGGGTAGTGGCATGGCAATCTGGAGATATGGAATAAATTCCCAGCTCTGCCACAGACTTTCTACATGAACTTGGGCAAGACACTTGATCTGACTGTGCCTCAATTCCTTATCTGTAAATGTGGCTAATAATGCTCCTGTACTTCACAGGAGTGTTGTACAGACATGCTCATTAATGTTTGAGAGGTGTTTCATTAATATGGTGATCCTGATAAGTACACAGACTGATAGAACCTCACTTAACATATGTTACTGCATGTGAGCTTCCTTGAAGGAAATTTATTTTCCATATGAATCCTGTGGCACCTTATAGACTAACAGACGTTTTGCAGCATGAGCTTTCGTGGGTGAATACCCACTTCTTCGGATGCAAGTAGTGGAAATTTTTCCATATGGTATCATACCCATCGTGAGTCTTCATCTCTGACAACTCGATGCTGTCTCTGAACTGAATGCTCTTGGTGAAATTCATAATATCCATAAATGGGCAAATCCTTACACTTCTCCTAAACTTCCCCTGTATATGCATCCCTAGGCTCCTCTACATTAGTCCTTTCCTGATGTTCACAGTGCCTCCCATTCTAGTACGAAGTGTGAATTTCATTAATGTGCTATTTTTCTTCTTCTAAATCATTAGTTAAAGTGTTAAATAACACCAAACATAATACTAATCATTATGGTACCCACAAGATACTGCCCTTCAACTTGGCCTTTGCTTTCTTCCTGGACTACTGATCTGTAAGAAAAGGTGGGACAGATTGTGACTTTCTCAGCCTCTGACGAATTTTAGGAATGCAGAGGAGCACCACACCAATACCAGTTTCTAGAGCCATTCTGCATGTGGTGAAGAGTGTCCGAGTGAATATCTCCAGGGGCCCTAAGAGGTGCACACAGAGTGACGACTGCTGCACAGTTTAAAAGGATGCAGCATGCCTTCCCCAAGTGCTAGCATCAGACTGCCAGATGATGTGGAAGAGGTTGAGGCCAGAGTCCCGCTTCTGATATCCCAGGGCATGCATCCTTTGGGGTATTTTACGTTGCTAGTGGCACTCTGACTGCCCTGCATATTGTGCTCCAGGGGCAAAATCCTGGCTCTATTAAAGTCAGTGGCAAAACTCCTATTGACTTTAAAGGGCCAGGATTTCACATGAAGTGTATGATTGGAGTTGCCCCGTTCAGGAATGCAAGGTGAGAAAGAGATCCCTGCACACACTTTCTGTGACACCCTGTACCCCATATGACTCCCTGTACCTCATTTTCACCACTTTTATATGGTTATGATATGTTTTGTACAAAGTATGCCTTGTGAGGAGTCATTTGAAAACTCAATCTACTGATCATCATTATCCTGTTTAAATGTGTGTGTGATGGGTTGGGTCACAGAAACCCCCTTGGGAACTGCCAACTGATGTGCCAAGACTCCTTCTGCCCCTGCTTTCCTGCCCTGGCAGCTTAGGACTCCAGCACCCTGTCTTGTTGAGCCAGACACGCCAGTCTGCTCCAACACAGACCCAGGGTCTGAACCACATGCCCCAAAGCTGCAGACTTAACTGAAAGCAACTAACAGAAGTGTTCCTGACTTTAACACTCAGATGCCCAGTTCCCAAACCCCAAATAAATCCCTTTACCCTGTATAAAGCTTATACAGGGTAAACTCAAATTGTTTGCCCTCTATAACGCTGATAGATATGCACAGCTGTTTGCTCCCTCCCCCCACCCCCCGGTATTAATACATACTCTGGGTTAATTAATAAGTAAAAAGTGATTTTATTAAATACAGAAAGTAGGATGCAAGTGGTTCCAAGTAATAACAGACAGAACAAAGTGAATTACCAAGTAAAATAAAATAAAACATGCAAGTTTATGTCTAAGAAAACTGAATACAGATAAACCTCACCAGTTCCAGTAAACTTCCTTTTACAGACTAGTCTCCTTCTAGTCTGGGTCCAGCAATCACTCACAGCCCCTGTAGTTACTGTCCTTTGTTCCAGTTTCTTTCAGGTATCCTTGGGGGTGCAGAGGCTCTCTCTTTAGCCAGCTGAAGACAAAATGGAAGGGTCTCACAGGGGTTTAAATAGACTCTCTCTTGTGGGTGGAGACCCCCTCCTCTCTCCTATGCAAAGTCCAGCTCCAAGATGGAGTTTTGGAGTCACATGGGCAAGCCACATGTCCATGCATGACTCAGTTTTTACCAGCCAAGCCACATTCCTGTGAAAGCTCGGATGTGGATTGGCATCTTCAAATTCATTGTTGGGTTATGTGGTTTTTGATTGGGCACTTAATTTGCACTTTTCTCAAGAAGCTGACCAAATGCTCTACTAGACTAGTTAAAATCAAGCAAGTATAAAGCCAATATTCATAACTTCAAGTACAAAAATGATACATGCATACAAATAGGATTAACAGATTCAGTAGATCATAACCTTTACAGAGATATGTTACATGGCATATGTAGCAGAAAACATATTCTAGTTATGTCATATAAACATTCATAAGCATATTCCATAAAGCCTTATGGGGGCACCGTCACAGTGTGTATCAACATTGTATAGGGAGCTATGAGACCTTGCTATATGATTGTTACTGAAATATGATGTAGTTCTGGGTAATGCATAAGCTTTCGTGGGCTACAGCCCACTTCTTCGGATGCATAGAATGGAACATACAGTAAGAAGATATTTATACATACAGAGAACATAAGGTGGAAGTTTCACCCCAGGGAAATTGTGTAGACTGGTTTGATCTGGTTCAAGAGGTCTGGCAAATAAACAACAGCAAACTGTATAAGGAGGCAGCCTTGATCTGGGAGAAAGGTCACCACTCCCCCTTGATCCAAAAATGAACATGAGACTGGGAGAGAGGCCCTTGAGCAGGGGTTCTCAAACTGGGGGTCAGGACCCCTCAGGGGGTCACGAGGTTATTACATGGGGGTTCGCAAGCTGTCAGCCTCCACCCCAAACCCCGCTCTGCCTCCAGCACTTATAATGGTGTTAAATACATTAAAAAGTGTTTTTAATTGATAAGGGGGGTTGCACTCAGAGGCTTGCTATGTGAAAGGGGTCACCAGTACAAACATTTGAGAACCCCTGCCCTTGAGCAAACATGAAATATTTTGCTGGCACCAGGTACTCTAGGCTGTGTATAAGCTGTTTGGTAGTCTGTATCAGCAAAAAGAACAGAGACTGGGAATGGCTCGGTCATTACACTAATTGAATCTATTTCCCCATGTTGAAGTAGCCTCACACGTTCGTGTCAACTGTCCGAAATGGGCCATTTGGATTATCACTTCAAAAGTTTTTCTCCCCTGCTGTTAATAGCTTCTCTTAGCCACTTACAGCTGTTTATTTTTTTAAGAGATGTTTTCTCTATAATGGTTTTGTTCTGAATAAATAGTACTTTGCTTTCTGATGTCTGGCTGGTCACTGATTAACCCTGTCACTGCCCCTGAGAGAACTGGACTACAGGTCCTGCTGAACTGCTAAGAGCATCATGGTGGATTGCAGGTCTAGAGGAAGAGAGTTGTGGGTCTCTGCTCTGAGAAAGGTGACAGCTAGAGACCTGAGACCTAAGTGGGGCGGGGGGGGGGGGGGGGGGGCNAAAGGGGTCAGAAGTGCAGTTAACTTGAGAACAGATATTGTAATACACTAAGCACTCACAGGGACATACCATAGGGAAGGTAGGCCATTTAGAGCTATGATAATACCTCCATAAAAGAAAAATATGATTAAGAGCCAAGATGATGTGAAGATAAAACTGTCAATTACAAACCTTTGACAGCTCCCTGAACTTATAGTCATCCAGGTCTGCTTGCTGCAGATCTGGTCAGGTACCATTTCCAGAGGAAGATACTCATTTTCCCACTTCGTCCTCCTCAGCTTCTCACTTCTTTCAAAACAGGGTGGGTTTCTCTTGCTTTTTTTGACAGCCACTGTTGCTCACTGTGGCGGGGTGAGACTCACCAGCATGGCACCTCCTGCTGGGTGTCACGGGAATTAGCTCTTTCCAGCCCAGAGTGCCCTCTGTAGGCCAGTGTCTCACCTGCTGCTGGCCCTGTGTCCCTCCCAGACCCCAGTGCCCTTTGCCCCAGGGTTCTGCCCATCACAGTACCCCCTTGCTCTGGGTCTCCCCTCCCAGGGGAACCCCTACCCTCTAAACCCACCTTGCCTCAGTGGCTACTGCCAGTCATCATCTAGCCCCCACTCCCTGGGGCAGACTCATCATTGGCAAGGGGATTAGGACCTACTGGCTTTGCCTATCTCTGGAGCCCCAGTACCTATTTGGCCCTTTTAGCAAGGCCTGCAGCCTGGGGTTTTTCCTGGCTGGAGCTCCCCAGCTCCCTCTGCCCTTCCCCAGCACTGCTCCACCTCAGGTACACTTCTCAGCAGCCAGGCAGAAATTAGAGAGAGAGTGTGTGTTAGTTTCTAGCCCACAGCCCTCTTATAAGGGCCAACTGGGCCCTGATTACACTGGCCACAGCTGTGGCTGCTTTCCCCCATCAGCCTTCCTTTTCCCAGCTGCAGCCCTCTCCAGGGCTGCTTTAACCCCTTCAGGGCCGGAGCAGGGTGACCACCCCGCTACACTCACCCAATGGCTCCGCCCGCCCACTTCACGGAACCCAATAGGTACACTCACCCAATGGCTCCGCCCGCCCACTTCCTCGGAACCCAATAGGTACACTCACCCAATGGCTCCGCCCGCCCACTTCACGGAACCCAATAGGTACACTCACCCAATGGCTCCGTCCGCCCACTTCACGGAACCCAATAGGTACACTCACCCAATACACATACCAATCAGGCAATAGTTGTCTGCAATTTAAAAAAAACTGTAGCCAGAAATATCCAATGTATTCATGGATTTTTTTGGAAGGCAGGAATTGTATGCGCTTCCAAATGAAAGAATGTAGATTTGCTTTAAAAAGACGGGAGACTGTAAGCGATTTCAGGGAACTGTAAATATATACAGGGAACATTTTGTGAAAATGAAAACTTTCTTAAATGCTGTGCAGGCATATAATGGTCTCCTGCATACTATTATCAAATTCAGCAGAAAGCTGGGAATTGACAGAATGTGAGTTCCAGCTACACATTTCACCCCTATGATGGGGAAGCAAACTGTGTGTTAGAAGTAGCTTTAATGCCTTTGCTGTCAGATCTTGAAGCTGCATATGGACACATCCTAAAGATCTGCAGCTCTGGTTCTTTCCTCCCTAATTTCAAAGCCTCAGCCTAGCAGTGCGTTTTTGCATATTTTCTCACTGTGTTGTCCCATTGCCTTTAAAAGGCTAAATGTTCAGTACTAAATTTGGTCATGCAGCTCTTCCAGATTCCCAGGAATGTCCTCAGGTTTCAAACTCCTCTGATAGAGAGAAAGCCCGCCTCCTGCTTTTCCTGATTGGTTTTTCTGAACCAGGCTGTACAGCTGTTAAATGTAATTGGCCAGCTATTGTACCAACCCAGGTCCTCCCTTTATAACCAATTTATCCTGGGTTGCAGTAAGTTAGAGCTGCTTAGATTTAACACTTCAGCACCTGAACGGTGGGGAGCGGGGGAAGTAACTTCTGGTCTTCTATTATTTAACTAATTTTCCTCCACTCTTTGGCTTTGCATATCATCACAGCTGTGCTTCACCTACAAACTGCCAAGATGTCCAGGGTAGCAAAATACAGAAGGCAAGTCAGTGAAGATCCAGATATTGATAGCTTATTGTCTACTTTGTCTCCAGAGGAGATGGAAGAGCTAGAAAAGGAGTTGGATGTGGCTGATCCAGATGGAAATATCCCTGTGGGGCTCAGGCAGAGAAACCAAACTGACAAGCACTCAACTGGCTTATACAACCGAGAAGCAATGCTCAACTACTGTGAAAAGGAGACGAAGAAACTTATTCAGAGGGAACTGTCAGTGGACGTAAGTCACATCTGCCAGTATTTGAATTGTAAACAGGGACATTTGGAGAGAACTCCATCAGGCTAGCTTAAGGGACAGAATGGAAACTAACATTTAGGAACAATTGGCATGTAGGAAAGTGAGCAGGCATGCTCCATGGCTGGGTTCTGAGAAATCTAAACGGCATCCCTTTCTATTCAGGGGATGGGCCGATGCATTGGGAAGGGGTCAGGGAAATTCTTGAAATCCCAACGTTATTCAGAAGTACAGAAGCCCTTGCTACTGCCTGGAAATGTATTTCTGTTTGACTCTGGTAATCTACTAATTAATGTAAGGTTAACATCCTTTGGCAAGGCTTTTATGGGAGGCAGCTTTTCCCAACAGAACACACCTCAAGATTTCAGTGCATTAAAACAATCCACAGTTGTGTGTTTCTCCACATTTGTTCTCTTTGGTTTTGGAGAGTTCCACTAACCCGGTCTTTTCAGTTCATCATATACCAATATTTGAAAGATTTCTTGGAATAGCAGAAAAGATGGGAGGTGGGTTTGCTGTCCTATGAAAATCAGTGTCAGAAGAAGGTGTTGCAGTGCCCTAAGCCAGTGGTTCTCAAACTTTTGTACTGGTGACCCCTTTCACATAGCAAGCCTCTGAGTGTGAGCCCCATTAGAAATTAATAACACATTTTTTTATATATATATTTAACACCATTATAAATGCTGGAGGCAAAGCGGAGTTTGGGGTGGAGGCTGACAGTCACGACCCCCCCATGTAATAACCTCCCAACCCCCAGTTTGAGAACCCCTGCACTAAGCCATTTGGTTTGTGATTTTTACTGTAAACATAATTCAACTGAAGTTCACTCTTTTGTTAGAGTTGGGTTTATTTATGCTTCTTTTCTATTCATTTCTCTTTCTCTCTACCTGGAAAGTCTCATCAGTTTCTCAGGCATTGTGAATTTCTCTTTCAATGGCTTGCTCTCAGCCTTGAATCTGATGAGGAGTTTGGCTTGTGGCTTCTTGTATGTAGCTTTGATGGAAGCCAATTCCATTTCTTTGCAACATTTATTACCCTCTGGAGTAAGAATACACAGCATTTGCTTCAGCCTTGGGAGGGTGGGGAAATGTTGGCTCGTATTTGCCATTTTCTGCAAGTTTTTTTTTTTTTGCTATGGCAAACTGGAGCCGCACCCAGTGCTTTTTTTGCTATGGCTGAATGATAGGTCCCTCTACTTGTCTTCAAGCTTCTATGTCCCAGGCCTGACTGTATGTGCTGTAAGAGGACAGGACTGAGGAATATAAACAGAGTAAGCATAGTAAAGGCTTATGTGAAATACCCATTTTAACAGTCTGTATTGACCCTAATTTCTTACTTGTTCCAGTTTATCCAGGAATACCTTGAATCTGCCAGCTCACAGCTGAGTAATCAAGCCCTAGACTTGACTGTAAACCCTTTGAGCCAGGGATTGTCTCTTCTTATGTATTTGTATGGCATTTGTTGTAATAGAGCCTCAATTCTGGTTGGGGCTTCTGGGTGCTGCCAGAATATTAAGGGGAAGAAAATTGCAGATTTAGAAGGAACAAAGATATTTGATATCTAAACAAAGAGTTAAATATTTCTCTCTCCCCACTCCCCATGGTTTGAATACTGCTGGGAGATTTGGTCTCTCTGATGTGGCCTGGCCGTTTTTCTCTAGCAGGGCACTCACTGACTTCCACAATGATCTATGTGGGACATTCTGTGTAGGTTGATGGACTTCTGCCCACTCCCAGAGCCTGTACTTAACAACTCACTGTCTAGATACTAGTATCAGAGGGGTAGCCGTGTTAGTCTGGATCTGTAAAAGCAGCAAAGAANATGCTGCAAAACCTCTGTTAGTCTATAAGGTGCCACAGGATTCTTTGCTGCTTGTCTAGATACTGTGGCTGTAAAGTACAGTTCACCTTAGTACCACAGGTCCAAATTTATTCTCTCACTTGCTGACTGGCATGCAGTGGGAGATGTGCTCTTTGCAATGTAAACCAGGCCGAATGAAGAATTCCTGTTACCATAAAACAAATGGTTGTGTAAAGAATGGAATCTTGAGTAGGAGTAGGGAGGTTATATTACCCCTGTGTTTGGGTCATATATTTGGAGCAACTACCACTGGAATCCTCTGTCCAGTTCTGGTGCCCACAATTCAAGAAGGATGTTGATAAACTGGAGAAGAGTCATGAGAAAAGAGTCGTGAGAATGATTAAAGGATTAGAAACCCTGCCTTACTGTAGGAGTTAAATCTCAATAACAAAAGAAAAGAGTGACTTGATCACAGTCTATAAGGTCTAGATCAACAAAGGTCCTCGGGTGCCTACGTCCAACTTAAGCATTGCTGACATTGTGTGTGCACCTCATGCTAGTGGTCAGGGCACTCAGCTGGGCTGGGGGAGACCCATGTTCACATCCCTGTTCTGTCTGATTTGGAGAAGGGACTTGAACCCAGGTCTCTAATAGGATGGCTTTTTGGTGTGTTGTTTTTGGATACATTTCACTCCTGGACAGCTTAGGCAGCTTGTTGGCTTCTGAGATCCCTTTCTTGGATGTCTAACTCTCTCCACGCATTGTATAGGGAGCCTGGACACCTAACACAGGGCTGAGAATTCTGTGAGGTGGCTGGGCACCTTGGAGTTACACATTAGTGCCTAAGTCCCTTTTTGGAGCCCTAGGTACCTACATGGGGAACAGCAATTTCATGACAACGGGCTCTTCAGTCTAGCAGACAAAGGTCTAACAAGATCCACTGGCTGGAAGGTGAAGCTAGACATTCAGTCTAGAAATAAGGTGCACATTTTTAACAGTGAGAGTAATTAACCATTGGAACAACTTACCCAGGGCTGTAGTGGGTTCTCCGTCACTCGCAATTTAAAAATCAAGACTGGATGTTTTTCTAAAAGATCTGCTCTAGTTTAAATAGGAATTAATTCAGTCCATTGGCCTGTGTTATGAAGGTCAGACTAGATCAGGGGTAGGCAACCTTTCAGAAGTGGTAGGTAGGCAACCTTTCATTTATTCACTTTAATTTAAGGTTTCGCGTGCCGGTAATACATTTTAACGTTTTTTAGAAGGTCTCTCTCTATAAGTCTATATTATATAACTAAACTATTGTTGTATGTAAAGTAAACAAGGTTTTCAAAATGTTTAAGAAGCTTCATTTAAAATTAAATTAAAATGCTGATCTTAAGCTGCCAGCCTGGGGTTCTGTTCACCTAGGCCTGCAGCAGGTTGAGTGCGGCCAGGACGCCGGCTGGCATGGGGCTGGCAGCTGGGACCCCAGACCTGGGGGGAGGGATAAGGGCTGTGGGGGTGCAGGGCAGAAGGCTGGACGTGTGGGGGGTCAGGGCAGAGGGCTGGGTGTGTGGGGGGATTCAGGGATCAGGGCAGAGGGCTGGGGGGGGGGGAGGTGCAGGACAGAAGGCTGGGGGTGTGGGGGGTTCAGGGCTGGGGGTGTGGGGGGCTGTTCAGGGCAGAGGGCTGGGGGTGTGTGGTGGAGGTGCAGGGCAGAAGGCTGGGGGCGTGGGGGGGTTCAGGGCAGAGGGCTAGGGGTGTGTGAGGGGGGTGCAGGACAGAAGGCTGGGTGTGGGGAGGGAGTTCAGGGCAGAGGGCCCGGTGTGTGTGGAGGTGCAGGGCAGAAGACTGGGGGTGTGGGGGGGTTCAGGGCAGAGGACTGGGGGTGTGTGGAGGTGCAGGACAGAAGGCTGGGTGTGGGGAGGGAGTTCAGGGCAGAGGGCCCGGTGTGTGTGGAGGTGCAGGGCAGAAGGCTGGGGGCGTGGGGGGGTTCAGGGCAGAGGGCTGGGGCTGAGTGGGGCTGGGACTGTGGCAGGCAGCGGCGTGCCACCCAAGGTCGGCTCGCGTGCCATGTTTGGCACACGTGCCGTAGGTTGTCGACCCCTGGACTAGATGATCACAATGGTGTTTTCTGGCTTTATGGTCTATGAATCTACCAAATGATGTTAGGAAGGGCTTGTGACAGGCAGCATTCTGCAATGGCATGCAGATAACCCAAGTTCACAGTGAGCACTCAAGAGCTGTCATTTGAAAAGCCTAAATAATCAGGCTGCATGAGATGCACTGGTTCTCAATAGACTGTAAGAAGGCTTCTGCTACTTTTTGCATTTGGCATCTATGGTGATGGCACATAGTTTTTATTCACAGGCAACACCAACCCTGAACTGGAGTTAGATGAGAAAGTATCTGTAATATAAAGGAAGAGGAAGGAAAACGTGATTTTTTGAAAACTAGAAAGCTAGGAATGTTGTCATTAAGGTTAAACTTTAAATAAGTTGGAAATTATGGAAATTCACCCCAGGGGTGTGGGTATGTGTGCTGTAGGGGAAGGACTTTATGGTGGAGTGGGTGAGGGGGAAGGACTGTGAGAGTGAGTCACTTTTCAGAGTAGAAGTGCACAGTAAGAAGAGATTTGAAGGAGAACAGCGAGGTCAGTTGCTCTGTGGCTGGAAGGATGGGGCTGTGGTCCTGGCATCTTGAGGGTGCTGCTTTCTCTCTTAGTTGACCCTCAGCCTGTGGAAGACAAAGCATATTGGCTGTTGGTCAAACTCTTTGGTAAAATTGGCCCAGTTAGATTGCGTTGCAGTAATTGGATATTGTGGCGCTAACTTACTTCTTCTATTTCCATCCCTGGAGGGAAAACAAAAAATATCCCTCCACCCCTTCCCCCGTCTTGGCATTGTTAGGCACTGGAGATTAGCACTTGTAAAATACCAAGTCCCAGCACTAGCAGTTCAGTGCCTTCTGCTCTGTCGTGGGCCACACAGATCGGGAGAGAGCTCATACAACCACAGTGGCTATCCCCGAAAGCAGGCCACTTTCCTTACTCTCTAGAATGTAGGAGGCATGTGCAGAATTACTATTATTTTGTTAGACCGCTTTAGCATACAGGACACAGTTGGAGCTTTCTGATTTGCTCTCTGTGTCATCAGTTAATACCATGGCAATAATGCCCAGTGACTACACATCACTTTCCCTGTGTATAGATTTTATATCCTGATCATCTTTGGCTGTACATTTGGAGCTACTATTGCATCTTGTGGAGGGGGTGAAGTCACTTAGCTTTCAGCTTTGTGCTTTACAAGCCCACATGTATTTGGTCTCATGCTCCTGATTAAATAAATCAAGCAAAAATGTTACAAGCAGAAAACAGAATTGGAAGCACAGGTGAGGAAGGGACGGGGCGAGGACCAACAAGGGAAGGGCGTAAAGTTTCTTTTGACTGTAATGACTTTAGAAATATCTTAAAGATTTTACTATCTATTGGGTCTGAGTTTCCAGTAACTGGAAATGAGACCAGGTTTTTTTCTTCCTTAAAGTATAGAAAGTGCCTGAATCCGAAACATTGTAGAAAAGGGACACGAATATTAAATATCCAGGGGATTTTCTTTCTAGCTCCATGTTAGAACCTCATGCTGCATGACATTATTGCTAAGCAGCTAACTTTGCAAGGCAGCATGGGTGTTCACAGGTCCAATGACAGGCAATACAGAGCCCTCACAACCTCCCCAGAGCTTGCCTGGTTTTGTTTAACATTGCAGTGCCTTTAACAAGGATTACAGGAGGAGGGCTGTTCACGCTAACCCAGGCAGTGGCGAGAATTTTGCTGATATCTCAAATATGCATCTTTTAAAGAGATTTTGACCAGACTGCTAGGCTAAATGATACTTACCAATGTGGGTGTGGATTGTAGACACATTGCACTTTTCCTGCTGCCCCTCCCCCCTTCTTCTTAGTATTGATATTTATGAGAACTTTTTGAAGCACTTGGAGACCATTCTAGCTCTGCTGTAGCTCTTGTTTGGGAAGAACTGATCAGTTTTCCTGGATCTGGCAAAATATACAGGAGCAAACTATGGTATTGTACAGAGAGGGTCTCAGCCCTGCTAACCCTTGAAGTATCTCTTGAACTGATTTTTGTTTTCTGAGGACTAGCTCCAGACACCCCAAATGCCTGCTGAATCTTGGAGGAGTGAGGTGAAAAGGGCAAACTTGGGTAACCATGAAGCTGTTTATAAACAACCCAAAATAGAAGTGAGCTTCTCTGCACTGGGGAGCCAAGTCCACATCTTGGTTATGCATTAATGAACCTTTGTTTCCTGTTGCTAGTGAGTGAAAATATCTCCCAGTTCAGTCATTAGCCTTAGGAACATGTCTCTCTTTAGAAGCACTTAACAGAACCTCAGACCTGCACAGAGATCCATGTATCAGGGGGCTTATGTGAAACTAGGCATTGAGATGAAATTTAGGTCAGGGATCTACAAGAAGATTTCCAATAGCAGAGGGCTCTGTAATCTAGCAGACAAAGGCAGCACAAGATCCAATGGCTAGAAGCTGAAGCAGGCTAGAGATGTGATGCACATTTTTAATGGTGAGGGTAATTAACCATTGGCACAGTGTACCTAAGGAGACGTGATGCAGTAGCGGCGCCAGCTTTGCCGGCGCCCTAGGCGGCGGCAGGTCCCGCCCCCGAAATCCCGCCCCCAACAGCGGCGACGGAAGGCCCCGCCCCCAAATTTCTACGGGCGGCGGGGGCGCAGGCGCCCCCAAAATAGCAGCGCCCTAGGCGACCGCCTAGGTCGCCTAATGGGAGCACCGGCCCTGACGTGATGGATTCTCCATTGCTGGAAGTCTTTAACCAGGATTAGACGTCTCTTTCTAAAAAATAAGCTCTAATTCAGTCACAAGCTATGGGCTCGATGCAGGAATCACTGAGCCAAATTCACTGGCATATATATGGGGGGGGGGTGTTCTTGTGGGGAGAGTATTACTGAGCACCAGGAATTGTGCTTTAGGTTTCCTTGGCGCTCTCTCTCTGTCTAGTTTTGGGGCTTGAGGAACTGGGTAAAGAGTTGTCCTGCTGGGTTCTGTCTAGAGTTATTTCTGCTAACTATTTGCCAGACCCTCTCCCCTTCGTTTATGTTCTGCACATATACTATCTCTGGGGACTTTATAGACAGGAAAGGGGGTGTATGTGATGGGGTGGTACACACACACACACACACACTTCTTTCAAATCCAGATCTGTACCCTTAGCCCTCCTGCTGTGTGTGGTTTATTAAAGTTGTTTTTAATCCACTCGGTAGTGTGCTCACATGACACTCATGTGCCGACATATTTGGGTTAATAAGGTTACCCCCAGGGGATAGCACCTGGTTTGGTATGTGCTGCCCTCGCCATTGGATTCATGTGGCTTCTTTCCTGAGACCCTGGAATTCCCATTGCTGGAGCAGGGAACCAATGACCCCTATCTCTCTGTGCTCCGTGGCGTGCCCCAAGAGCTTGTTCCACCTTCCTGGCAATTGTCATGAGCAGCTTAGGAAGGGTTATATGCTGATGCCATGGCACTCCTTGGACTCCTGCTGCTGGCCTGGGGGCAGGGATAAGTGGCAAGAAATGGAATTGCTCCAGAAAAGGGTGGGTGCCTGTAGGCTCAGACTCTAGGGCTTAGAAAAAAGGGACTTTGGCACCGTAATGCTGAGCACTTCAGTGCCTAACCTTTAGGGCCCCTGCTCCCCACACCCCCAGGTCAGTTGCCTAGGTTCCCCATACAATGCATGGGGAGAGATACAAGCGTAAGAATGGGATCCTCAAAAGCCTGCCTGCCGAGTGGGGAGCCACCTAAACTAAGCCCCACCCTTCAAAGGAAGCTATGCGCCTATTTGTGCTTGTGGCTGTCTGCTGTGAAACCTCTCCTGAGGTTCTATGCCCAAGCTGCTTTTTGCAAGAAACAGGACAGGAAGCCTCCCATACAACCATTAGCCCAGTGGGCAGAGTACACTTGCAGATCCAGTTCCACCCACTGCCTGCTGGGAGCAGGGATTTGAACTTGGGTGCCTCAGCTGAGCGCTCTAACCCCTGAGCTATAGACTCTTTGTCTGGCTCTGTGTGTATTTAACTATTTATCTACATTGGAACAGCTTCAACAGGAGAGAGAGAGAGAGAGAGAGGGCGACGCGCCCCAGAGCATCCCATAGTCCATTAGTCAGGGCTCTAAGGTTCAAATCCCTGCTCCACAGAGTGGGGAATTGAGCATGTGTCTCCCTTGTCCTGGTGAGTGTGTGAACCAGTAGGCTAAAGGCTGTTGCTACTTCTCTCTCTTCCCCAGTCTGTTTGGGGGGGTTGAGGCATGCTCTGAGCATGCCTTCTGAATTGGGCCCCCAGGCAAGAGGAGGAGGGATAACTAGTTTGAAAATCCCACTGGAGCTTGGGCAGGAGGTAGGCGCCCAGGCACCCAGACTGAGGTGGCTGTGCACAACCTCACTGGCAGAAACATCGGCACTAGGGTTTCCAGGCGTCCGGTTTTTGACTGGAACGCCCAGTCGAAAAGGGACCCTGGCGGCTCCAGTCAGCACAGCTGACCGAGCCATTAAAAGTCCAGTTGGCCACAGCGGCCAGCTCCACACGGCTCCCAGAAGCAGCCGGCATGTCCCTCCAGCTCCTAAGCACAGCGCCCCGCGCGCCGGCTCTGCAGCTCCCATTGGCCAGGAACGGCAGTGCCTGAGATGAGGGGCAGTGCGCAGAGCCCCCTGCCTGTCCCTAGGCCTAGGAGCCAGAGGGATATGCCGGCTGCTTCCCAGGAGCTGTGTGAAGTGAGCAGTGCCTGGTGCCCGCACCTCTCACCCCCTCCTGTGCCCCTACCCCAGCTCTGAGCCCCCTCCCACACTCTGAAACCCTTGGCCCCAGCTCGGAGCCCCCTCCTGCACCCCAAACCCCTCATCCCAAGCCCCACCCCAGAGCCCTCACCTCTCACCCCAATCCCCTGCACCAACACCTGAGCCACCTCCCGCACCCAAACTCCCTCCTGAAGCCCGCACCCCCTCCCACACTCTAACCACCCCAGCCCAGAGCCCACTCCTGCATCCCAAACCCCTCATTCCTGGACTCACCCCAGAGGCCACACCCTCAGCTGCAGCCCCCTTCTGCACCCTGAACCCCTCATTTCTGGCCCCACCCTGGAGCCCGCATCCCCAGCCCAGAGCCCTCACCCCCTCCTGCACCCCAACCCCCTGCCCAGCCCAGTGAAAATGAGTGAGCGAGGGTGGGGGAGAGCGAGCAACAGAGGGAAGGGGGGGTGGAGTGGGCGGGGACTCAGAGAAGGTGATATTTGGTTTTCTTCAATCAGAAAGTTGGCAACCATAATCGGAACCTTCAAGGCTAGGTAGCAGCTGAGCAGGGATTTTGCGAATCTCGGTGGTGTCTAAATAATATCTGGAGATATACCTATCTCATAGAACTGGAAGGGACCCTTTAAGGTCATCGAGTCCAGCCCCCTGCCTTCACTAGCAGGACCAAGTACTGATTTTGGACTTAGGCCTAAATTGTCAGGTAGGCTCATAAGCCCCACTGTGGATCTCTCTCTAGGAGTATATCTACCCCTTCTCTTGCTATTTGCCTTTACAGCAGAAACCCATGGGCCTTGGTGCTTCCTCCACCCTCCATATCAATAGATTGACTCTTTGTTTTGCCTCTCTGCCCCTTTTACACTTGGTGGGAATTTTAGTTTCTCCTTTAGAGTCCCCATCCATCCACAGCCTCACTCACAACAACAACAACAACTCTATGCTTTTCACACCAGCCTGAGCAGAGACTGCATCTTCTTCTATGTGTGAAAAGTGCTAGCACATTGGGGCACTATCCTAGTACCAAAAATAAATACTGTTTTATGGGGGTACTCTTCTAGGGTCTCCCAAACTGCACCCTTAGAGACTTCTGATCAGCAACCCGCTTTCCAGTCACTGAGCCTGTAAAAGGTGCCCCAAACATAAGCCAGAAGGAGTGGAGTTTTCCCTGAGTAAGCACTTTGGGATTTGGCACTGGAATAGCAGGGGCTTCTGAAAGCCAGGAGTGAAGCTCATTGGGGGACCAGGAGTGGAATAGCAGTGGGTATTGCAAGTCAGGGTATTGGTAAACTGGCAAATGTGCAGAGCAGCTGCTGACTGTCCCTAAGGCAATGGGTCTCTGTATTTCTGAGCACTAGATAGCCTCACAAAACTTAAAAAATGAACCCTCCCCAAAAGAGAATTTGAGCTACCTCTGCTGAGTTTTCCAACACCTCTGTTATTCCCAATCTTCGGGAATGGTCCTCACATACACTGTTTAGAGAGGACAGACTCCCATTTCAGAGCAATTAAATCTTCAAGCGCCTCCTATTGCTCACATGTCCCATGTCCTACAGGAGGTTTTGTCTGAACCAATATGCTTGAGGATTTCCCTATGCTTTGGAGCAATACAGTTTATCTTTTGTTAAATAACATTGTTGCTGGGCAGAACTTTGCTCTTCCGTGCCGTGTTTCGGTATTAACAACTACTGAAAAGGGATCTCAGAAGTAGTTTACGTACTCCAAATGTACTGCATTTCAGGAGTCTAGTTTTCAGAGAACAGTTGGAGAATGTAGAGCAATGGAAACATTGGGTGTTATCCCTAACTGGTGTAATATTGGCTGAAAATCTCCTTTCATTTTGACTGGATTGCCCCAAGGAACCAATTCTAAGAGAGGCACCAGTATATGAAAACAATATTCAGTTGGAGAGCAGCAATCTATAGCACCAAAAACGTATACTTGAGTTCCCAATAAAGGTCTCCCAAAGGTTCCTACTACTCTCTCTGAAGTACTGGTGCAGTACTTCATGCTGTGCAGTCCTGAATACAGGATTAATGCTTGTGTCATCTTTGGAAGACGATGCCACCAAAAGCTAAATCTATGAAACTTTAACTCTGTGCGGAAGCTGTGGAGATCCGAGAGAGTTTCTTAAATTTCATGGGCATACTCCTGAGCTTGCTATTTTTTCCTGAATGTTTAGAAAAAACATGCTCCAGACTTGAGTAGCCAGGACAGGCTTGAGTGAAATCATAAAAGAAGAAAACAAATGGTTGTATCATTTTCTAAACATGTTAATGATTTTGTGACTAACACTGATGCATTTAAACTCTGCTACTTTGTTTATCAGCCATTTCTGTAGACTTGCCAGGCATGTTCCTTCATTGACTCTGGAGACCATCTCTCTCTTTCTCCCCTCCTCCCCGCTCCCCAACACACACTTCTCCTCCTGTATACCTTGCTCTGGGCATTATCATGGTCTCCTGTAACCTCACTGTCTGGGGTTCATTTAGCCTGGTCTGCAAAGCAATGAATAGGATGTAGCAATGACCATGGGGGTGTGCGAGGTTACCCTCCCCCGCTGCACGTGGATCACCCCCTTTCTGTGAAATTGGGGAAGGAGGACAGATGCTGCTGTGGGTCCAGGAATGGGGGAGAGGCAGTGGGACATGCATCCCCCCCACTAACACACACAGAGTGTACTGAAAAGTGAATGCAGACTGACAGGACACTAATGTGTGTCTGTTCTGGATAGGGGCTATTCCAGCAGACAGCAGCTGGAGATGGAACAGGCAGTGACCACTCTCAATCCCAGGGGCCTATATGTCTCTTTCTTACAACAATTTTTACAAAACACCAAAATGAAGCCTTTGGAGAAACATTCTCTAACAATCTGGAATAGAACAACTAATCCCCTTTCTTTCTCTATTAACTTTAATTATAGGGAATTAAATCCACTCCAGCTTCTGGAATATGGAATAGGCAGGGTATCATAACCTACAATCAGTTCTTTAAAAACAGGGGAAAGACACTTGAGACTTTGCAGGCATGATATCTAGCTGTCTGCAGTACCTGTTTGTGTCTTCAGATCCTTTAGAAAATACAGATACTTTGCACTATATGGCTATATTAGAAGAGATTTTTTGGGGGGGGGGGGGGGGGGCTCATTTANACTTCTTGATGATCAAACAGAAGAATACGTTTTATTATATTAAATTGCTCATAAATGGAGTTTACCAGCTGCAAATTTTTGCTGCTGGTACACTTTTACACTCCCCCTGTAACTACAGAGAAGGGCACACATGGACTTTGTTCTCAGCCATTCTATAGCTGGTTGCAGAACAGACACACATCCCGTACTCTGTCATGAATGGTAGAAGATTAGGGTTGGAACAGACCTCAGGAGGTCATCTAGTCCAACCCCCTGCTCAAAGCAGAACCAACCCCAACTAAATCATCCTAGCCAGAACTTTGTCAAGGCAGGCCTTAAAAACCTCTAAGGAAGGAGATTCCACCACCTCCCTAGGTAACCCATTCCAGTGCTTCACCACCCTCCTAGTGAAATAGTTTTTCCTAATATCCAACCTAGATCTCCCCCACTGCAACTTGAGACCATTACTCCTTGTTCTGTTATCTGCCACCACTGAGAACAGCCGAGCTCCATCCTCTTTGGAACCCCCCCCATCAGGTAGTTGAAGGCTGCTATCAAATTCCCTCTCACTCTTCTCTTCTGCAGACTAAATAAGCCCAGTATCCTCAGTCTCTCCTCATAAGTCATGTGCCCCAGCCCCCTAATAATTTCCGTTGCCCTCCGCTGGACTCTCTCCAATTTGTCCACATCCTTTCTGTAGTGGGGGGCCCAAAACTGGATGCAGTACTCCAGATGTGGCCTCACCAGTGCCGAATAGAGGGGAATCACTTTCCTTGATCTGCTGGCAATGCTCCTACTAATGCAGCCCAAATGCCGTTAGCCTTCTTGACAACAAGGGCACACTGTTGACTCATATCCAGCTTCTCGTCCACTGTAATCCCCAGGTTCTTTTCTGCAGAACTGCTGCTTAGCCAATTGGTCCCCAGCCTGTACGGGTGCATGGGATTCTTCCGTCCTAAGTGCAGGGCTCTGCACTTGTCCTTGTTGAACATCATCAGATTTCTTTTGGCCCAATCCTCCAATTTGTCTAGGTCACTCTGGACCCTATCTCCACCCTCCAGCGTATCTACCTCTCCCCACATCTTAGTGTCATCTGCGAACTTGCTGAGGGTGCAATCCATTCCATCATCCAGATCATTAATGAAGATGTTCAACAAAACGACCCCTGGGGCACTCCGCTTGATATCGGCTGCCAACTAGACATCGAGCCGTTGATCACTACCTGTTGAGCCCGACAATCGAGCCAGCTTTCTATCCACCTTATAGTCCATTCATCCGACGCATACTTTTTTAACTTGCTGGCAAGAATACTGTGGGAGACCATATCAAAAGCTTTATTAAAGCTTTACTTGTGTTCTTTCCTTTCTTTTCTTTCCCCCCATTTTTTTTTTTAGTTTAAAATTAAAATTATTGTAGACAAAGTAAAGGTTTGCTCTTTGTGTTTAGAAACATAACAAGCATCGCAATGAGGGGTATGAGCTCCTAAACAGCAAAAGAATAGCACAATGGTCTGGTTAAAAAGAAAAAGGGCGAACTATGGAAATAGGAAAAGTTTGCAGTTTACTGAAAAGCAGGAACAATTAGGATGATATGTACACAGATGTACATTTTCTTGTAAATTGTGTGTAAGACAATGGCATAAAATATTTTGTTTCTAATGCTATTAGGATAAGGGACATTTGCAGGGTTTGTGTTTTCCAAAGGAACTGGGTGAGTTGCAGTATAAAGTTTGGCCAGAGGTTCTTAGGATGTTCCAAAAACAAACTTCCTAGTTGAAAAATGTTAGTTCCATCTAAGAGCACAAATGGAGGGAGAAAATGGCTCTGAATTTCTAACCAAACTATAAAAGCATCTTCATTCCATATTTACATAAAGGACAGCTATATAGGACTACAGTGAAATACATGGAGATACTGTATTGTTTAATTTATATGGACTGAGCTCCCACTGATGAGGGAATTGTATTTATTTTCTATTTATGGTTAGCTGGTAAGTTGACTTATAGAGCAGAAAGGTAATTCAGATGCTTTATGTATCGCGTTTCCCCTCAGCATTATTACATCATTCATACATTAAAATGGCCTCTCTGACTCAACTCCCAATGGGGCAGTCACACTGAACCAGCTATGTCACTCAATCCTCCCCATGTCTCATTGGGCACCGTGGCACTTTGGAGCATGCATCCTCTCGCGCTGTATTTCATAGGAGATGACATTTTCAGGGCAATTATATCTTCCCCCATGGTAACATGTGCAGTGTGGGGATAGAAGCATCAAATGAAGAGGGTTCTTTTCAAATGTTTCCAAACCAATTGTGAATTGATGGTGGCAAAACATCATCATGGTGAAATATCACATGATGAAACTACATGATCCCTTCTCAGTTCCCTCACTACCTTTACTAAAAGCTTATTGGCAAATAGGGATAAATAACACCCACGGAATCACTAGGAAATAGCTAAATTGCAAAAATAAGGCAATGAAGGGGACCATGAATATACCACCTCCTGCTGAGAGAACCAAGATCAGGTCACTTCTGATTAGGACTTTCATACTTGTGGAAGAGCCATGTTTCCATTTGACTCATTATCAGGCCAGATTGAGCAGCGACCAGAATTGGGACCAAATATTTCACTTGTATCCATCTGTTCTGAATGTGCTGTAAAGTGTGAGGAATTAGGTGAGTTTAGGTGGCACAGCAGTGGGCCAGCCGAAGAGGAAATGTAAACAGACCAGTTATCGACCAGCGTGATCAGGCTGAATTGGTAGGTGCCAAGACACATGGGACAAGCCAGAGTCCAGCACTTTTAGAAGCTTTACTCCCCATAGGCCATCTCTCCAGATGAAGATAACTGCAGTTTGTTCCATTTGATGCAAAAGTCTCACCTCTTGGCACAGACCATGTGCCCCTTCATTTGGATGACTCTGCTTTATTTAAGTATCATGTTCTGGATAAAAGTTTCAGAAGTCCCCAAAATCCAGGGCCTCAAAGGTATTTAGGTGCATAACTGGGGGAGGAGAAAAATAGGCTTATCTTATAACCTCTATCCCAGTGCACAATGACATGAAAGAGAATCTCTTGCTGACCCCTCCACCCTTGAAGAAGTAACACAAGCCATTATGCAAACTAAGAAGAACAAGGCAGCAGGGCCAGATGGCATACTAGCTGAAGTCTACAAGTTTTGAAGTGAAGAACTGGTAACAAAGCTCCACAAACTTTTGCTTCATATCTGGTATGAGAAGATTCCAGAAGACTTGGGAAATGCTAACATTGTTATAATCTTTAAGAAAGGAGATAAGTTGGAGTGTGGAAACTATCAAGACATTGCCTTGCTCTCTACAGCAGGAAAAATTCTTGCCTGTATCCTCTGTGACAAAGCTCCGAGCCTGTATTGGTGGGTCCCGTGCTTCCTGGCGGATTCAGTGGCCTCAGAAGCTCGCTAAGGCCCTCAGTATGACCTCCCTTTCCCAGTATGGCGGCAAAGGTTACAGCTTATTGAGCTACTTTCATCACAGGCCAGTATGGGAGGTGGGAAGGTGGAATACCCACAGTCTCTGTTGCTCCTTAGAGCTCAGTAGGCACAGTCTCGTCTCCTGCCTGGACCAAAGTCTGTTTCCCCTCTCAAAGGGATCTCTGTAGAGTATGGGGGTGGAGGGGGAACCCGGGCCGGCCCTCTACTCCGGGTTCCAGCCCAGGGACCCTAATGGTAGCAGCTGTTGGCGGCTTCCCTCCTCCACTGATGCTGCTTTGATTCCCTGGGCCACTTCCCCATGGTCCCCTTTTCCAAGCTTCACCCTTACCTCAGGGTTCAGTAATGCTTCCTCTCCTCCAGCTCCTTTCCCCTGGGCGCCTCTTGAGAGAACTGGAAAGGAGAGCTTTTAAAGCAGTATAAGTGGGACCTTAATTGGTTCCAGCTGTCTCCATTAGCCTAACAGCCTTAACTGACCCTTTGTCAGTTAATTGAGGTCAGGTGCCGACATTAGCCTAACGACCTTAACTAGTTAAATTGGCGTCAGGTGTCTTGATTGGCCTGGAGTAGCCCTTGTTTGGCTATCCAGGGAACAGGGACCTGCTCATTCTGAGGCTGATATACCTGCCTTCCACTACCCTCTTATATCCTTCTGGTCTGAGTCCGTCACACCTCTTAAACCGATTACTTCCCCTTACTGAGGAAATATTGCCAGAATCTCAGTCCCCATCCCGTGGGACAACGGACATGATCTTCATTGCCCGCCAAATTCAGGAAAAGTCTTGGGAGCAAAATCAGGACCTGTACATGGCCTTCATCAGATTGACAAAGGCCTTTGACTCTGTCAATCACGAAGCCCTGCGGAAGGTGCTGGCCAGATTTGGCTGCCCTCCAAAATTTATTAAGGTCCTCAGGCTTCTCCATGATCAGATGACTGCCACTGTTCTCTGTAATTGCCTAGAGATGGAGCCTTTCATCATCAAAACAGTGGTTAAGCAAGGATGCGTTATTGCCCCAACCCCGTTCTCCATCTATTTAGCAATCATTTTGGTCCTCATTAAAGATCATCTCCCCAATGGAGTTGACATTCAATACAGAATGGATGGGCGGGTCTTTAATCTTCGATGTCTCCGCTCGAAGTCTAAAGTCCTCAGGGTGTCCATTACTGATCTTCAGTATGCTGATGACTGTGCTATCCTCGTGCACACTGAGAATGACCTTCAGTCTACACTGGATTTTTTTGCACAAGCTTACCGAAACCTAGGACTCTCACTGAATATTGAGAAGCAACCTGCTTCAGACCTTGCACATGACCCACCACAAATCACCATTGAGGGACAGACTTTGGAGACAGTCGAGCACTTTTGCTACCTCAGTAGCCAACTTTCTCAAAATGCAAAAATTGATAGTGAGATCCAGCACAGGATTCAGTGCGAAAGTGCTTCCTTTGGGAAATTGCTCCGACGTGTTTTCACGGACCGTGACCTATGACAAGACACCAAGATTCAGGTCTATAAGACAATTGTTGTTCATACACTCCTCTATGGATGCAAAACCTGGGTGACCTATCGACAGCACCTCAAGAGTCTGAAGAGGTACCACCAACGATGCCTCCAGAAGCTCCTTCTCGTCAAGTGGCAAGATCGCTGCACTAACGCCAGCATCCTCGCTGAAGCCAGTGTCACCAGCATTGAAGCAATGATCCTACTGCACCAACTTCGCTGGGCCGGACATTGTGTGCGGATGCCAGACTCTCACCTCCCAAAACCTCCTCTACTCTCAGCTCACCCATGGTGGTCAGAGATCCCATGGTAGTCAGAGGAAACGCTACAAAGACACACTGAAAGCGTATCTTAAGAAAACTGATGTAGAATCACAATCTGGGAGGAGGAAGCCACCAACCAACCCCAATGGCACCATATCCTTCATCAGGCAGTGGCTTGCTTCCAGGAGAAGCGCCTTGCCCTCGAAGCTGGAGAGCGAGAAGGAAGGAAAAAGGAAAAAAAACGTTCTCCCAGCAGGCAGCTGGCGTGCCACGAAATGTCTGTACCTATGCGAGCGGATTTGTGGTTCCACGATCGGACTCCTGAATTATCTCAGGACCCATATGTAAATCCGTGGTAGAGATCACCCTCGAATCGAGGGATCGCCAATCAGCCCAGTGCACAGCACACTCACCTGGGATGTGGGAGACCTCAGTTCAGTTTCCCACTCCGTGTGACGAGGAGACAGGCTTTGAATTGGGATCCCCCACCTCACAAGTGAGTGCCCTAAGCACTGGACTATGGGATAGTCTGAAGCGGGTCTCCCTCAGTCTCTCTTGTTGACTATTAACCGGGCCAGGGACAGAGTGCGATTGACTCCAGTGGGTAGGACACAACTGATTTATTCTAACTCTGTCTCTAGCCCAATTAATTTTGTAACTAAAGTGGCTTCAAGAGGAGAGAGTGGGTGAGCCCCACATGGGAATATCCCAGAGCCCCGTGATTAGGGCTCTCAAGTCGTTCTGTGCATCTGGGTCTCAGGCAAAAGTGTTTACGGGCCAGGTTTCCAAAGGTATTTAGGCGCCCAAAGATGCAGATAGGTGCCCAGTGGGATTTCAAAAGTGCCTGACTCCCTAGGAGCCTACACAGTGTTGACAGTCCCACTATATGGGTATCTTCATCTTTAGGCACCTCAATATCTTAAAAAATCTGGTCCTAAGGCACTTTTGAAAATAGTACTGTCTATCCCTACTGAACCTCCCAGGCCTCCTCATTCCAAGGTGGTATTCCCGCTAAGCCTCACCTTCTGGGCCAATGTGTCTTTCATTTTCCCTTGGCACCAGAACCAGGGGCTGGCACAGATGGCTCTGCCAGTGCCTATTCATGACTGTCCTTTCAAAAAAAATCCAACTCCAAATAGCCTCCTGAATTTCATTTGTGTTTCTTAATTCATAGATTTCAAGGCCAGAAGGGACCATTGTGATCATCTAGTCTGACCCCCTGTATAACACAGACCAGAGAACTGCTCCACAATAATTCCTAGAGCAGATCTGTTACACAAACATCCAATCTTTATTTTAAAATGGTCATTGATGGAGAATCCACCACAACCCTTAGTGAGAGTAACCACTGCAACAACTTACCATTAAAAAAATTCTGCCTTATTTCCAGTCTGAATTTGTCTAGATTCAGCTTCCAGCCATTGGATCATNATGTTAGACCTTCCTCTACTAGATTGAAGAGCACATTATTATATTTGTTCCCCATGTAGGTACTTATAAACTCTAATCTAAACTCTAAACCCCTTAACCTTCCCTTCGTTAAGCTAAGTAGATTGAGCTCTTTGAGTCTGTCGCTACAAGGCAGGTTTTCTAATCCTTTCATCAGTCTTGTGGCTCTTCTCTGAACCCTCTTTCCAACATCCTTCTTGAATTGTGGACACCAGAACTGGACACAGGATTCTAGCAGCGGTCACAGCAGTGCCATTTTTAATTTAATTTTGTTTTTATTTAATTACTTACACAGCTCCATTTCCACAGCATCTAAACACCCCACATTCAATTTAAATTCAACACATATGAGTTGGCCAAATGACTGACTCGTAATTATACATCACCCAGGCATGCTGTAATGGTAAATTCTTAGTAAAGAATTGGAGCTGACAGCGACACAGTGCCTCAAAGGCTGGCAAACCTGAGCTCCAATGGTTAGAGAGATCAGATTCTGCAGGGGAAAGCTCTGCACTGGAACCACACCTGGATGATTCATTTCTAGGCTCTGGGAAGGGACATACTCATTGCCGGCACCGCCTAGTGGTCAGGCGGGTGTGGGGCAGGCTGTCTTCCTCCCAGGCATCCTCCTTTCTTGCTACTGCCCACCCTGTGTCACTCTTTCCTTCCAGTGACTCAGCCCTCCAGCCAGGTCTTGTGTTCAAACCCACCCCTTCTGGGGTGTATATAAGAGTCCAATAACAGGGAAGTCTTTGGGATAACCAAGAGACTCAGGGCTTCCCCCTTGGGCTAGGGCAGGGGTCTCAAGCCCGCCAAGCTCTCCCAGTTACTTCCTGTCGCCGCCAAACTCCCCTCACCCCCGCACCACTCCCCGAGTTATTTTCTGTGCCTGCTAAGCTCCCCACGCGCTGCTCCCCAATGTTTGGGGCTGGGTCTCTCCCCCGGCCCCGCCTGCCACCCCCACGCGCCTCCCCCGAGTGTCTCCCGGCCCCCACTTGCTGCCCCCTCACCGCCAGGGAGCCTGCAGCTCACGCTGACTCTACTCCGCTCTGCTGGCTTCCGGCATCACCTGCTGCCGCAGGGTCCTAGTGCCCCCNCATGTTTGGGGCTGGGTCTCTCCCCCGGCCCCGCCTGCCACCCCCACGCGCCTCCCCCGAGTGTCTCCCGGCCCCCACTTGCTGCCCCCTCACCGCCAGGGAGCCTGCAGCTCACGCTGACTCTACTCCGCTCTGCTGGCTTCCGGCATCACCTGCTGCCGCAGGGTCCTAGTGCCCCCCTTCACTAGGGCCAGGGGAGGCTGCCCTTCCCCTGCCCTTCTGCCCTAGTCCTGAGCCTCTCCAATGCACCGAGCCTCTCCAATGCCCCAAACCCCTCATCCCCCAGCCCTACAGCCCTCACCCCTGCACCCTCTCCTATCCCCAAACTCCGTCCCAAAGCCTGCACCCCCACCCCCTGCCGCAGCCTGGAGCCTGCACCGAGCACCCAAACTCCATCCCAGAGCCTGCACTCCAGACCCCCTCCCCCACCCAAACTCCCTCCCAGAGCCTTAGGCAGGTGGGGGTGGAGTTTGTGGGGGGGGCAGGTTCTATAAACCTGCCACCCCTGGAAGAGGCAGAGCAGGGGGGGAGGGGGCTTTAACAGAAGTAAATCTAACTAAGTGCATGTTTTGCACTTTCCAGGAGGGAGGGGGGAGGAGCGGGGAGCCGCGCACTTAGGGGAGGAGGTGAAGAGACAGGGCAGGGGCGGGGCCTCATGGAAGGGGTGGAGTAGGGGTGGGGCCAGGGGCAGCAAGGGGGCGTGTCAGTGATGCGGCCCTCGGGCCAATGCACTAGTCCTCATGTGGCCCTCGAGGTCATTTGAGTTTGAGACCCCTGGGCTAGGGTCTTATGGTCCAAACCCTTGTATCTTCAGGGTCTTCCTCCAACTAGGGTTCCTGCATCAAGGATAGATTGACTTCTGTAGCTGTCCCTCTGTAGGGGTTTATAGTGGAGCCTGGCCCACCCTCTCCACCAGGCTCTGATCCAGGTCCCAGTGGTAGATAGCTAAGTCCTGCACCCTGGAGTGCTCTGCAGCTGCCTCCTGGATCACACACCCTCCCAATCACCTCTCCTCCCACCAGGTAAAGACAAGAACTAAACATCACGCTAGAGTCTCCGGACTTCAGAGAAGTACAGGTCCCTTCTTTGTGGGCTCGGACAGGTCGCTACAGCCAGGCCTCAGGCAGCAAGGGCTCCTGGGGTGCAGGTCAGTTCAGCTCCCCATTGGCCAGCCACTAAGCCACTCTGCCCCCCTTGTACACTCCTTTTCCAGCCTGTGTGGGGGTGGGGGGGTGGGGGCACCTGGGCCCAGAGTAGCTCTTTAGCCCCTTCCTTTCCAGTGTGGGGTTTGTATGCCCCATCTCAGGAGCAGCCATGTCCTGTAATCATAACAGTCATAATGGGACAAACAAACAGGGATAAAAGCAGACTCAGAGATCCTTGGACCCCAGACCAGCTAGGGCTTCATGGATCATAAACAAGAGCTTGAGTGAATGTGAAAGCAGTGCAGACTGCAGGTATTGTACATCTGCAACAGCACAACCTACTGGAGGGCCATTGCATTCTGCACTAGCTGAGGAGATGTATTTACAATATTTTTTAATGGGAAATAAGTGAAGTGAGGTGGTAACATTTGCAGGTGACACAAAGTCACTTGGTTAGTCACTATGAGAGAAGATTGTGTGGAACCTCACAGGGACAGAACAAAGCTACCTGAATGGAAGCCATGATGGCAGATCAAATTCAGCGTTGACATGTGTAAGATAATGCATGTTGGAAGAAATAATCTATAGTACTGAGACCCCCTAGTGGGCTCTATATTAATTATAACCACTCAGCAAAGGGTGTGGGCACCATTGTAGACCGCTCAATGATGACCTCTGCTAAGCACTCAGCAGTCAAAAAAGCAAGCAAGATATTAGGGTGTATAAAGAACAGGGTAGAAAATAATGTTGAAAATGTGATAATGTCATTCTATAAATGAGTGATATACCCTCAGTTGGAATACTGGGGCCAGTTCTGGTCACCACGTCCCAAAAAAGATACAGCAGAAATAGAAGGGGTTCAGGATTTGGGCAATGTGAATGATCAGAGGCCAGGAGAGACTGTCATAAGAGGAGAGATTGAAAAGATTGAGACTATTTGGCTTAATAAGAAAAGGGGGGATAGATAACTCAGTGGTTTAAGCATTGGCCTCCTAAACCCAGGGTTGTGAGTTCAATCCTTGAGGGGGCCATTTAGGGATTTAGTTGGGGATTGGTCCTGCTTTGAACAGGAGGTTGGACTAGATGATTTCCTGAGGTCCCTTCCAACCCTGATATTCTATGACACACAATGAAGGTGTATAAAATAATGAATGATTTGAGAAGGTTGATCTGGTGTTTCTATTTACACTCTCCTAATACAAGTTGAAAGGTAACAAATTTAAAATTGATTTAAAAGTTGTAATTAAAGAATGCATATGTAACCTGTGGAACTCATTGCCTCAAGATATCAATGTGTCCAAGAGTTGAGCAGGTTTCCAAAAAGAAATAGACATTTTAAATATGGATAATCAGAACATCCACAACAGATTAGATAGGACATAAGACTGGCCCTACTGGGTCAGACCAAAGGTCCATCTAGCCCAGTATCCTGTCTTCCGACAGTGGCCAGTACCAGGTGCCCCAGAGGGAATGAACAGAACGGGTAATCATCAAGTGATCCATCCCCTGTCGCTCATTCAAACAGAGGCTAGGGACACCATTCCTGCCCATCCTGGCTAATAGCCATTGATCGACCTATCCTCCATGAATTTATCTAGTTCTTTTTTGAACCCTGTTATGGTCTTGGCCTTCACAACATCCTCTGGAAAGGAGTTGCACAGGTTGACTGTGCATTGTGTAAACAAATACTTCCTTTTGTTTGTTTTAAATCTGCTGCCTATTAATTTCATCAGGTCACCCCCTGGTTCTTGTGTTATGCGAAGGGGTAAATAACACTTCCTTATTTACTTTCTCCATACCAGTCATGATTTTATAGATCTCTATCATATTCTCCCCCCCTTAGTTGTCTCTTTTCCAAGCTGAACAGTCCCAGTCTTTTTAATCTCTCCTCGTACAGAAGCTGTTCCATACCCCTAATAATTTTTGTTGCCCTTTTCTGAATCTTTTCCAATTCCAATATATCTTTTTTTAGATGGGGCAACCACATCTTCACGCAGTATTCAAGATGTGGGCGTACCATGGATTTATATAGAGGCAATATATTTTCAGTCTTATTATCTATCCCTTTCCTAATGACTCCCAACATTCTGTTCGCTTTTTTGACTGCCGCTGCACATTGAGTGGATGTTTTCAGAGAACTATCCACAATGACTCCAAGATCTCTTTCTTGAGTGGTAACAGCTAATCTAGACCCCATAATTTTATAGTATAGTTGGGATTATGCTTTCTTTGCATTTATCAACATTAAATTTCATCTGCCATTTTATTGCCCAGTCACCCAGTTTTGAAAGATCCTTTTGTAGCTCTTCTCAGTCTGCTTGGGTCTTAACCAGCTTTAGTAATTTTGTATCATCTGCAAATTTTGCCACCTCACTGTTTACCCCTTTTTCCAGATCATTTATGAATAGGGTGACCAGATAACAAGTGTGAAAAATCAGGACAGGGGGTGGGGGGTAATAGGCGCCTATATAGGAAAAAGCCCCAAATATCAGGACTGTCAGGACATCTAGTCACCCTATTTATGAATATGTTGAATAGGACTGGTCCCAGAACAGATCCCTGGGGGACACCACTATTTACTTCTCTCCATTCTGAAAACTGACCATTTATACCTACCCTTTGTTTCCTATCTTTTAACCAGTTACCAATCCATGAGAGCACCTTCCCTCTTATCCCTTGGCAGCTTACTTTGCGTAAGAGCCTTTGGTGAGGGACCTTATCAAAGGCTTTCTGAAAATCTAAGTACACTATATCCACTGGATCCCCTTGGTCCACATGCTTGTTGACTCCCTCAAAGAATTCTAGTAGATTGGTGAGGCATGATTTCCCCTTACTAAAACCATGTTGACTCTTCGCCAACAAATTATGTTCATCTATATGTCTGACAATATTGTTCTTTATTATAGTTTCAACCAGTTTGCCTGGAACTGAAGTCAGGCTTACAGGCCTGTAATTGCCGGGATCACCTCTGGAGCTCTTTTTAAAAATTGGTGTCACATTAGCTATCCTCCAGTCATCTGGTACAGAAGCTGATTTTAAATGATAGGTTACAGACTACAGTTAGTAGTTCTGCAATTTCACATTTGAGTTCCTTCAGAACTCTTGGGTGAATACCATCTGGTCCTGGTGACTTATTGCTGTTTAATTTATTAATTTGTTCCGAAACCTCCTCTAATGATACCTCAATTTGGGACGGTTCCTCAGATCTGTCACCTAAAAAGAATGGCTCAGGTTTGGGAATCTCCCTCACATCCTCAGCCATGAAGACCAATGCAGAGAATTCATTTAGTTTCTCTGCAATGGCCTTATCGTCCTTGAGTGCTCCTTTAGCACCTCGATCATCCAGTGGCTCCACTGGTTGTTTAGCAGGCTTCCCGCTTCTGATGTACTTAAACAAAAATTTGCTATTCCTTTTTGAGTCTTTGGCTAACTGTTCCTCAAATTCTTTTTCAGCCTTCNTCTTGGGTGAATACCATCTGGTCCTGGTGACTTATTGCTGTTTAATTTATTAATTTGTTCCGAAACCTCCTCTAATGATACCTCAATTTGGGACGGTTCCTCAGATCTGTCACCTAAAAAGAATGGCTCAGGTTTGGGAATCTCCCTCACATCCTCAGCCATGAAGACCAATGCAGAGAATTCATTTAGTTTCTCTGCAATGGCCTTATCGTCCTTGAGTGCTCCTTTAGCACCTCGATCATCCAGTGGCTCCACTGGTTGTTTAGCAGGCTTCCCGCTTCTGATGTACTTAAACAAAAATTTGCTATTCCTTTTTGAGTCTTTGGCTAACTGTTCCTCAAATTCTTTTTCAGCCTTCCTCTGGAGGATGGCGTGGACTGCACTCTCAGCAAATTTGCAGATGACACTAAACTGGGAGGAGTGGTAGATACACTGGAGGGTAGGGATAGGATACAGAGGGACCTAGACAAATTGGAGGATTGGGCCAAAAGAAACCTGATGAGGTTTAACAAGGACAAGTGCAGAGTCCTGCACTTAGGATGGAAGAATCCCATGCACTGTTACAGACTAGGGACCGAGTGGCTAGGCAGCAGTTCTGCAGAAAAGGACCTAGGGGTTACGGTGGACGAGAAGCTGGATATGAGTCAACAGTGTGCCCTTGTTGCCAAGAAGGCTAACGGCATTTTGGGCTGTATAAGTAGGGGCATTGCCAGCAGATTGAGGGACGTGATCGTTCCCCTCTATTCGACATTGGTGAGGCCTCACCTGGAGTACTGTGTCCAGTTTTGGGCCCCACACTACAAGAAGGATGTGGAAAAATTGGAAAGAGTCCAGCGGAGGGCAACAAAAATGATTAGGGGGCTGGAGCACATGAGTTATGAGGAGAGGCTGAGGGAACTGGGATTGTTTAGTCTGCAGAAGAGAAGAATGAGGGGGGATTTGATAGCTGCTTTCAACTACCTGAAAGGGGGTTCCAAAGAGGATGGATCTAGACTGTTCACAGTAGTACCAGATGACAGAACAAGGAGTAACGGTCTCAAGTTGCAGTGGGGGAGGTTTAGATTGGATATTAGGAAAAACTTTTTTACTAGGAGGGTGGTGAAGCACTGGAATGGGTTACCTAGGGAGGTGGTGGAATCTCCTTCCTTAGAGGTTTTTAAGGTCCGGCGTGACAAAGCCCTGGCTGTGATGATTTAGTTGGGATTAGGTCCTGCTTTGAGCAGGGGGTTGAACTAGATGACCTCCTGAGGTCCCTTCCAACCCTGATATTCTATGATTGTATTTTTACATTTCATTTGCCAGTGTTTATGCTCCTGGCTGGGAGGAGGGGCTCAAAAAGGAAACAGGCGGAAGGGAGACTGCAGACTTCTAAAAATGGGGTTTATTAGAGAAACAGAACTGTCCATGTGCAACACATCCAGCAGCCTAATCGGATCTCTGGGCACTCGCTTCACAATACCCACAAGGAAATGGAGCTATTTTAGTAAAATGTAATTTTTGACAAAAGAACTGAATCTTAAGGTCTGTTCACTGCATTCAGTTCAGCAAGCAAGGCCAATTTAGGCCTAGACTTAGGGCCAGGAAAAGGTCAGTCTCTGGAGAACAGTGTTCCAGTTCTGTAGGAGCATGTTTCAGGACTATTGGCCTGGGGAGCGGAGAAAGGTGGTGGACTCTCTTGGCCTGACCAGAGGGGAAGTGGAATAAGTTTGTTCCCCTTGTTAACATAAATTAAAGGAATGGCTAAGCTGTTCATGCATTAGGTACGTGCAGGGTTGGTGGGAGGCCAGGCAGGGTCTGTAACAACAGCAATGGCATCCCTGCTTGACACTGGAAGCCAATGTCAATTTGCCAGTGCCAGAGTCACACTGTGTCTTGCCAAAAAATGTAAATATGCCAAAATGTAAGTCAGCAGCAGTCTGGGAATCGCTTTATTAGGGAAACTCTAGAGACAGGATCTCTGGTTGGCAAGGAAGTGCACCAAGGCATTGGGAGGGTCTTCAGCATATGGCGGAAATGGGCTTAGCTGACCAAAGGGAGGGCAGATCCCCACTGGAGAATGGATGTGGTCAGAGGAACTCAGGTAGAGAAGTGCCAGACTTTCTTGGGGGTGGGGAAAATGTATCCCATAGGATCTGTAAACCTTAGGAGCAGATTGGGACCCTTTGCTCACACTGAGTCATACTTTATTCTGCTAGTAGACACACTGATTGTAATGTGACTGTTTTCAGACTAAGGTGCTACTCGGCTCAGTATAAGCAAGGGCATCCTCGTCTGGCCTTTAGAGCCCTCTGTCTCCAGGACCTGCTGCAGTAGCTGTCCCTAAAAGTGCATTTTCAGGGGCAAGCCGAGCACCACTTTAGTAACCTTCAGAATATGGCCAAGGACACATCTTTTTGCCAGGAATTTAGTTGAGTATGGCCCATGCCTGGGTTATTTATGCTTGGCTGGGGAGCACAAGGAATGGAGCGGTGTGTCCTCTCAGTTGTGGACAGTTTGAGTTAATTAATCTCTCCCATTTGCCCAGATGTTGTGATAACAGGTGTATAAAATTAAAAAAACCTGCCTTTACTTGTTGGCAGCCTCCCTCAGGTCTCTGTGAGAAGGAGAAGGCTCTGGCAGAGATGTTCCCACTCACCATCAGCTTTCCTGGGCCTGTGTCTTCCCTCGGTCACGGCTACTCATTTCCCTACAGCTGGCTCCTGCTCCTCCCCTTCATCTTCATCTTCGCCCCCTTCCCCTGGCTCCTCCCCTTTGTCAGCTGCTCTCCATCTCCACCTCAGCCAGGGCTGGTGGGGTTGCTCTGCACTCTTGGTTCTCACTGAGCGTTCTTGTCCCACTCTGTCTTCCTTTATGCTGGGTCCTGTCTAACATGAGGCTGTTATGTAGATCTTGAGACCTTCTGGTGCTCATCAGGCCTTCTGAGTAGCATCTGTAGAACATGCATCTTGGGCAAGCAGCTGGGCTGGTTGGTTGCTGGGCAGTAATTATGATTAAATCCCTTCATTAGAGTGACTGACACCAGCTTCGCGCACATAGTGGTCTGCTCTGGAGAGTCCCATCTCACTCACAGTTTCTTGCTAGCTGCCTTTTTAAATCCCCAGGCCCTTGCGAGACCCCTGATTCATTGCCCATTGCTCTCTTGCAAATCCAAGATGGCAGTCAGGACCTGACAAAGCTTTGCCATTCACTCTGTGGGTTCCTCACTTTTCCTCCATAGAGCTCAGAGACAGTGAGCAGCAGGGAACATTCTGTCAGCTGTAGAAGGCTTTTAACAATACAGTGGGGGGAGGAGAAGAGGGACAAATGTTTGTCTCAGGTTTTACCAGGCTGCCCTACGGTCTCTGTGCTATTCAGGTTTGCTTGCAAGGCACAAACTCCTCTCTGGAGATTATCTGCCCAGGAGAAGATAAAACTCCTGCCTGCCAGTGGCCATGCAGAAGACAGTGCCCTTAATAATAGTTGGGTGAGTCAGGGAAGGGGCTGTCTGTTAAATCAATGAGAGCTAGGCACCTAAATATGTTTTAGGATCTGGGCCTAACTCCTGCTCCTTGGTTGATGAGAGGTTGAGGAAAAGGAAGTATTTTTCATTGAGGTCCAGTTTACACACACAAACTACACTGATTTGACTAAATCAGTTTCTAAATTGATTTAGTTAAAGTTGTGCACCTGTCTCATGAGGATGCTCTTAACCCACCTTAAGAGTGGCAAATATCAATTTAGGGTAATTCAGTAACAAATAGAAGCTAAATGGGTGTCAGCCATTCCTAACCCAATTTAAGAGCATCCACTCAAAGAGGTTGCACTGATTTAATTAACTCAACTTAGAAATCAGTGTGGTTAAATCAGTGCAATTTCTGTGCGTGGACAAGGCTTGGATGTGCAGAAAATTGCCTCCCAGTTTCTCTGTGGACTCGATGGTACGTGGTCCTCCACTGCCTTCCTTGAGAGCAGATTTCCCCAAGTGACACATGGATTTGGATCTGTCTATTTTAGGTTTAGTGAAGCTCCCATCACTGGAAGACATTAGCAAGGAGTTTCTGGAGCCCTGGATCACTCAGGAGTTGACGGTCCATAATTTCCAATGCTCAGTGCCCTGATGGTGAAAGATGCTGCTGTTTGGGAGGTACCATCACACAGAGCCCTGAGCAAAGAACACAGTGTGATGGGTTGGATCACAGAAAACCCCTTGGGAACTGCTAACTGATGTGCTGAGTCTACTCCTGAGCCCGTTTTCACTGGCAGCTTGGGACTTCAGAACCCTGCCTGGTTGTGCCAGACACACTAGCCTGCTACAAACACAGACCCAGGTCTGAACAAAAGGCTGCAGGCTTAACTGAAAACAGCTTAAGAAGTGTTCCTGGCTCCAACACCCAGATGCCCGGCTCCCAATGGGGTCCAAACCCCAAATAAATCCGTTTTACCCTGTATAAAGCTTATACGGGATAAACTCATAAATTGTTCACCCTCTATAACACTGATAGAGAGAGATGCACAGCTGTTTGCCCCCCCAGGTATTAATACATACTCTGGGTTAATTAATAAGTTAAAAGTGATTTTATTAAATACAGAAAATAGGATTTAAGTGGTTCCCAGTAGTAACAGAAAGAACAAAGTGAATTACCAAGCAAAATAAAATAAAACACACAAGTCTAAACCTAATACAGTAAGAAAGTGATTACAGATGAAATCTCACTCTCAGAGATGTTCCAGTAAGCTTCTTTTACAGACTAGCCTCCTTCTAGTCTGGGTCCAGCAATCACTCACACCCCTGTGGTTACTGTCCTTTGTTCCAGTTTCTTTCAGGTATCCTTTTGGGGTGGAGAGGCTATCTCTTGAGCCGCTGAAGACAAAATGGAGGGGTCTCCCAGGGGCTTAAATAGACTTTCTCTTGTGGGTGGAGACCCCCGCCTCTCTCCTCTCCAGAATCCAGCTCTAAGATGGAGTTTTGGAGTCACATGGGCAAGTCACATGTCCATGCATGACTGAGTTCCTTACCAGCCAGGCCACATTCCCGGGAAAGCTCAGATGTGGATTGGCATCTCCAAGTTCATTGTTAGCTTAAGTGTTTCTTGATTGGTCACTTACTGAGCATAGTCTTTTCTCAGGAAGCTGACCAACTGCTTCACTGAGGCTACTTAAAATTAAACAAGTACATAGCCAATATTCATAACTTCGAATACAAAAATGATACATGCATACAAATCGGATGAATATATCCGGTAGACATAACCTTTGCAGAGATATGTTACATGGCAATTAATTCTGCATATTCCAGTTATGTCATATTTACCTTCATAAGCATATTTCCATAAAGCATTATGGGGTGCAGCGTCTCACACAGTTGTCTCCAAAAACTCTGGATCAGCTCTGATTTCACAGCTTGTTCTCATTCTGCCACTCAGCCATGCCACAGCCTGATGAGAAGATATTACTCACCTGACACATATCTGAATCAATCTAGCAATCAAGTTGGACTGTTTTTGGAAGACCCCAAATTGTTTAGCATAGGATCTTTTGGGTTTCACCATCTTTAAAGATAGGATACTTACACACTGTAAGATGAATTAACTAAATTTTAGGAGGATTTAGCACTGGTGAAAGGTGCAGACTTTGACATCCCTGGACAGTGTCTAGAGCAGGGGTCTCAAACACGCGGCCCGCGGGGCTCTTGCGTGCGGCCCACCGAGCTCCCCGCGCGCACCCCTCCCCTCTGCCTACCCGCGGGATTCCCCTCTGTGGTGCTGCGAGCCCCACGCTGCTCTCTGAAGCAGCCGGCAGCACAGCCCCTTCGGGCCGGGGGGGAGGGGGAAGGAGGCAGAGGACTCCTGGATTGCCTCCTTCCAGGCACCGCCCCCCGCAGCTCCCATTGGCCGGGAACAGGGAACCGCGGCCAATGGGAGCTTCGTGGGAGGTACCTGGAGGAGTGGCAAGAGCAGCACACACAAGCAACCCTGAGCCCCTCCCCCTCCCCCAGGGGCTGCAGGGACACGGTTCCAGCTGCTTCCTGGAATGGAGCAGCGCGGGGGGACAGGGCAGGCAAGGAGCCTGCCCTGGCCCCGGTGCGCGCTGCTGCCACCCCGGAGCCGCTCTAGGTAAGCGGCGCCGGGCTGGAGCTCGCTCCCTGAACCCCTCCTGCACCCCAACTCCCTGCCCTGAGCCCCCTGCTGCACCCCGCACCCCTCCTGCACCCAACCCCCTGCCCTGAGCCCCCTGCCACATCCCACACCCCTCCTGCACCCCAACCCCCTGCCCTGAGCCCCCTGCCACATCCCACACCCCTCCTGCACCCCAACCCCCTGCCCTGAGCCCCCTGCCTCA
>QXTE01000209.1:2288501-2351566 GCA_003942145.1 Platysternon megacephalum | reverse complement strand
GTGTGTCTGACAAGAGTTGCTGACACACAGTAATGAAACACCAGTGGGCCTCTGGGTCGCAACCTTCCTATGCAACATGTGCATGTCTACACTACAGTCCTAAATCGACCTAAGTAGGTCAACTTACAGCCACTGCAGTAATTACTACTGTGGCTGATGTTCGTGCTACCCTCCTTCTGTTGACGGTGCGCGTGCTCACCAGAAGCACTTCCACCAACTGCTGGCTCTCAGCTCCATGCAGCTCCCCGCCGGGAGCCCAGCTCCCTCCTGGGGCTCTCAGCTGAGAGCGGAGGGGCAGCCACTTAGGGTACGTCTACACTACCCGCCGGATCGTAGACGCGATAAAATCGATCCCCGATCGCTCTGCCGTCGACTCCAGAACTCCACCGTGGCGAGAGGCGGAAGCGGAGTCGACGGGGGAGCAGCAGGGGTCGACTCGCCGCCATCCTCACGGCCAGGCAAATCGACCTAAGATACGCCGACTTCAGCTACGCTATTCGGGGGGCGCCCTGTGAGGGCGGCAGTCAGGCTGCCTTCGGCGGCTTGCCTGCAGGAGGTCCGCTGGTCCCACGGATTCGGCGGCAATTCGGTGGCGGGTACACCGAAGCCGCGGGACTGGGGACCTCCCGCAGGCATGCCGCTGAAGGCAGCCTGCCTGCCGTGCTTGGGGCGGCAAAAAAGCTAGAGCCGCCCCTTCTGCAGAAGAGAAGAATGAGGGGGGATTTGATAGCTGCTTTCAACTACCTGAAAGGGGGTTCCAAAGAGGATGGATCTAGATTGTTCTCAGTGGTACCAGATGATAGAACAAGGAGTAATGGTCTCAAGTTGCAGTGGGGGAGGTTTAGGTTGGATATTAGGAAAAACTTTTTCACTAGGAGGGTGGTGAAGCACTGGAATGGGTTACCTAGGGAGGTGGTGGAATCTCCTTCCTTATCGGTTTTTAAGGTCAGGCTTGACAAAGCCCTGGCTGGGATGATTTAGTTGGTGTTGGTCTGCTTTGAGCAGGGGGTTGGACTAGATGACCTCCTGAGGTCCCTTCCAACCCTATGATTCTATGACCTAACTGTGTAGTGCAGACCAGGCCTAAGACCCAGATCCTCAAAGATATACTGCCATTAATTTCAGTGAGTGTTAGGCACCAAAATAGCTTTGAGAATCTCGGCCTAAGTGTAGAGCGGTCGCTGCACAGAGCCAGGGAGCAGTAAGATAGCACTGTATTCTATTAGCTGACCCACCGCAGGAATCAGGAAGAAGCAATGTCTTTAGCCCTTAGTTCTTTTCTTAAAAACATTCACGCAGTGTGCTGCACTTCACCTTCAAGCCAATCTTCTGCTAAATGCCACAGATCGAAAGGTGAATCTCCAGAGTCAAACGATGTCTGTTTAATAACCCCTGCAAACATCTGTCTCTGACAAACAAACTTTGCAGTAGAAGACTGGCAGTTTGTACTGGGGAGGAACCACTAGCTTCTAATGCTCAGATTCCAGACAAGTTCTCAGTCTCCTTTTCCTTTTAAGGAAACATCTGAGTGGGTTTGGGAGTGAAATCACCAGCAAGCAATAGCAATACTCATTTTAGTCTATTTAGAGGAAACTAGTGGTCATTTCAGTTCATCAAAACACCAGTGATTAATCAGCCAAGCACCCGGCTGTTTTTCTTAGACTTCTTTTTAAAGGTCTGACACTGGGTATGAAAACACTACCCTTGCGCTCCAGGATGACTAGGGACACACACTCAGATGGGAGATTTGCACTGTCATTCATTTTTAGACCTATTAGAAGTAAATATGTCAGAGCACTATGGAAAAGCCTAAACAGATGTGGTGTGAACAAGGCAGCAGAGATGGAGCAGATTGGCAGGGTGCAACAGAGGGGGAGGGGCATACATTGTGTGGGGAACTGTACCTTTAAGAGGCTCTGGCATTCTGTGCAGCCACTCATGTTCCGCAAGGCTGATTGTTGAGAAGTCAGTGACTGAATGAAGCAGTGTGTCAGACTCCTTGGCTTGGCATGAGCACTGACCACCTTGTATAGCAGCAGAGAGGGCTGCAAGGCAAGGGAAGAATGGCCTTGTGGCTAAGGCAGTGGCCTAGGCTGCAGCGGTTGCGGTTCAGTTCCTGGATGTGCATAGCTGAACAGAGTTTAGAGGCAGGAGGGGCCATTATGATAAACTAGTCCAATGGCCTGAGACTCCCCCCAATGATCTCTACTGTATCAAGCCCCTCACTTCTGGATGAGCTAGTCCAGTGTTTTTCAACCTTTTTTCATTTGTGGACCCCTAAAAAATTTTAAATGGAGATGCAGACCCCTTTGAAAATCTCAGACATAGTCTGTGGACCCTCAGGGGTCTGCGGAGCACAGGTTGAAAACCACTGAGCTAGAGGATAGATTTTAGAAGAAGACATCTAGCCCTGATATAAAACTGCAAGTGAGAGGGGGTGGTGTTATCACTATTGAATACTGCACTAGCAAGATCCTTACTAGATGCTGTGTCTAGTTCTTGTGCCCACACTTTTAAAAAAGCCGTTTAGCTACAAAAATTATTCCAGGTCTGGAAAACAGACCTCACAGTGAGAGAATAAACAAATTCAATCTATTTAATTTAACAAGGTCAAGGGATGACTTACTCACAGACCTAGTGGAGAAAAGTTTTCTGACAGTCTAGGGATCTTCAGTCTAACAAGATAACGGTGTAACAAGGTAAGCTGAGGCTAAAGAAATTCAAATTAGAAATAAGGTGCAAGTTTTTAACAGTGAGTGTAATTAACCAATGGAACAACTCACAAAGGCTATGCTGGATTCTCTTACTTCTGCTTGGATTGTAGTTGCTTCCTTAGCCACCTCACTGCACTGGGGCCAGGAGCTCCCAGTACGATGCTGTGGCCACAGGGGTAGTGAGGAATCTCACGTAGGGTTAGAGGGGTGATTTTCCCTCTGTATTTGGCACTGGTGCCACCGCTGCTGGAATCCTGTGTCCTGTTCTGGTGCCCACAATTCAAGGAGGATGTTGATAAATTGGAGAGGGGCCACCAGGAGCGCCGCCAGCTTTTTTGCTGCCCTAGGTGGCGGAAGGTCCCGTCCCCGAAATGCCGCCGCCGACCGGGGCGGCCGAAGGTCCGGACGCCGCGGTCACCCCCCCCCACAAATGTTAGTGCCCTAGGTGACCGCCTAGGTCGCCTAATGGGTTGCGCAGGCCCTCGGGGCCATGAGAATCATTAAAGGATTAGAAAACCTGCCTTCAAGTGCCGGGGCAGGTCTACATTCAAAACAATTCATTGGCAAGCTGCGCTGCTGTAGTGCTTAAGTGAAGAAGCTCCTATGCTGACGTAAGAACTTCTCCATCGGCATAGTTACTCCACCTCCCTGAGAGGCGGCAGCTCTGTGGAGGGAGGAGGGATAGCTCAGTGGTTTGAGCATTGGGTTGTGAGTTCAATCCTTGAGGGGGCCAGTGGGGGATTGGTCCTGCTTTGAGCAGGGGGTTGGATTAGATGACCTCCTGAGGTCCCTTCCAACCCTGATATTCTATGATGGGAGAAGCTTTTCTGCCAACATAGCGCTGTCTACGTGGGGGGTGAGGTCGGTGTAATTACATCGCATGGGGATGGATTTTTCACACCCCAGAGTGATGTGGTTATACCACTATAGGTCTGTAGTGTAGGCCTGGCCAGAGATTCAAGGATCTATTTAGCTTAACACATTAGCATTCCTGGGAGCTGTGTATTTAGACCGCTATGTTTCCCTCCCAGAATGACTGACTGATATTTTAGCCACATTAAAGACCTCAGTGTTCACGGATTGTCAAACTACCATTACCAGTTTCCAGAGAGAAATTTTTTTGCACTGGGCTCTTCTTGCTTCAGCCTGCCATGTTGGCCTCTGAAACCTCTAGGGTTGCCTCCTTCTTCCCCTGTTCCCCAGCTCCCCTCAAGCAAGTCTAATTACCCTCCCCTTGTGGGTGGCTGTGCTTGGCTTTGGACATTAGGGAAGAACAGTGCTTTCAGAGAGCTCCGGAAGAAGTGATGTGAAAATCATTTTCAGAGCCATAACTCCAATGATCTCAGCTTTGCCAGGACAGAGACATCACAGCCAGTTTATGCCTCTTGGAAATTTTGTTGCTCTCCCCAGAACAAATTCCTGAGACTCTGCCATTGCCAGAGCAAAGAAACTCAAGATGATGCTTATTGGAGTCTTTGTGAAGATGAAACTTGTAGCAAACCCACAGACTCGACCCTGCAGTGGGCCCAGGAGTTAAACATGCACACTGGTATCTGGAGAGATGGGAATGTGATGGAGAACAATGGCAATTAGGTGTTACTGTGCTGGAAGCGATAGGAACTGTTGCTTCTATTGCAGATTTGCTAAGCCTGGACCTGCCTCATGTCCTATTTTGCTCTAGTCTCTTCAGATTTCGGGGAGACCTATCTCCTACTCTTTCTTTGTGCCACTCCCAGTGCAGGACATGTTCCAGCTTCTTCTCTCCCACATCTTCCTTCACAGCCTCCCTTTCTCCAGGGAGTCCTCATTATTTGCTGCTCAGCCATATGGCGCCAGGCATCCTTGGGTCCCAGGTGTGCCCAGACCATTGCTTATTTGAACCTGAAGGACTTGGAGGGGCTCAACAGTCTCCAATGTGCCAAGCTGCACTGGCTGAGGTGAGAAAGAAAGAGCTTTCAGAGCAGCTGGCATGTGGAGTGAGCGGCTGGCACTTGCATAAAGAGCTGAGAAGATCAGGGGAGACGGGATTCCTTCTACTTGAGGCAGGAGGACGAGTGGAACTCCCAGAATGCCAGCGATTACCAGTGCCCATCTGCTTGGGTCACATCAGAGTGTGGGGGGCACACGTTCTTCCAGCCCCCACCCACATCCATGAATACTATTATTATTGATTCATATTTCAGTAGTGCCAAGGGCGCCGAGGAGGAGTGGGACCCATTGTGCGGGGTACAGACAAACTGGGACACTCCCTGCCCCAAGACGCTCACAAGACAAAACAGGTGAACACAAAGAGGCAGACAACCAACGTGCAAATGGCTAACTCTGTCCAACCTGACCCATGAGATCAGAGTATCCTTGGTCATGTAATAGTATAGACTGGGTCATAAAAGTAGCTCCCAGCATCATGCCCCATGTGGCTAGGTGGTATGGCTGTGTAGGAGCTCAGTAGGGGCGGGGCCGGGTGGAATGGCTGTATAGGGGCTCAGTGGGGGTGGGGCCGGGTGGTATGGCTGTATAGAGGCTCAGTGGGGATGGGGCCGGGTGGCATGGCTGTATAGAGGCTCAGTGGGGATGGGGCCGGGTGGCATGGCTGTATAGGGGCTCAGTGGGGGTGGGGCCAGATGGTATGGCTGTATAGGGGCTCAGTGGGGGCGGGGCCAGGTGGTATGGCTGTGTAGGGGGGTGGGTTAAACACACCAGCGAGAATGCCACACCAAAGTGCAATGAGTGAGGGAGTTTCCACCCACTCAAATACTGTTGTAATAGGAATGTGGTGCTGTCCTGGCTATGGCTTCCCTGGGATAACAGTGTCTCTGAGACTGCACTGAGCTTGCCCTAATGCGCCCAGCGAGAGGAAGTCCATCCGCTTGCGCGCCTGCCATCTATATGTGTGATGAGCCTGAGGCTTATTCCACCTTATGTAACAGGACACAGGAACGCCTCATGAGCTGTGCAGTAAGGCACAGGCTGGGGTGCTGGGTGATGTCCTAGTGTCTGGGGGATACTTGCAATAATGGGGACATGGGGTGGTAGCTAAAGCCAAGGAGGCAGGGTCTCTGCAAAGAGGAAGGGTCTGGAGGAGCAGTGGTTCATGGAGGGGTAGCTCATTACCGGGAGGCTGGAGAGGGTGATTGGGGTTGCTGTGGAGAAGGGAAGGTGGGAAGGGAAGGCAAAGGGTGGTGTTGGAGATGGGACACTGATAGAGCAGGAGCAGGAGAAGGGAATTCCTGAGGCAAAAGAGAAGCATTTACTGAGGATGGGGCTGGTACCAAGGGGAGCAAAGGGATCATATTACCATGCAAGTGCCCCTCACTGGGGATCTGGGACAGGATCGGTGTACGATGGCTGCGGGAGAACTCCTGGGCCTGCTGCTGAGATCCCTGATTTGGAGACAAGAATGAGCCTCATTTGCTTCTGCTTGAAGCAAAGAAAGTGTCTGGCAGCAACCAACATGGATTAGCCATTTTTGTTCCAGAGCTGGAGATGTCACCACCTAGATCTCAGAAAGGGGCTCTCGCCTTGGTGAGAGGGGAAATGCCACCATCCAAGATGAGCTCAAGCTGCCTGCTCCCAGCAGCTGCATCCAGAATGAGAAGAAAGAGGAGCTGGGCTGTGGGCTGGTGAAGCCCCAAGGTTGCCTCCCCGAGCAGCTAAGCATGCTTTCCCAGGTGGGTGGCTGCAGTGGCTAGTTTGCATTCCAGGCTGGAGCACATGGAAGTGGCAGGAGGAGCTGCTGCGGGGCTGTTGCTCAGTCTGGTGTATGCCCTTCTGCTGCTTGTTTAGATCTGAGATGAGCAGCCAAGAAGTCTCTAAATGAAATAAACAGAACTCCCGTCCCAAATGGCATCTGTTTATGCTCCAAATACAAACAGTCTCCAAGGGTAGCTCCACACGCACTTAGAGCCAGGCCAGATTTTTCCACAGAAAAACGTCTGTCTTTGTGGAATTTACTTAACCCCGGGTTTGCGAACTGCACATTGCTCAGCAGGGAAACAGTTGGGATGGAGATGGGCCTGAGCCAGAGCCGAAGATCTCTGCGGGCAGGGGCGTTCAGAGCGGGGGGCTGGCCCATTATACAGAAGGGGAACAGTGTTGACTGCAAACTTCCACAGAGGTCAATGGTCTTTGGACTGGTATTTAGTGCTGGCCCATCTCCAGGTTCTGGGCTTTGGTTGCAGTTCAGTGCCAGCAGCTCTGGAGTTCCCTGCAGCTGAGACCACTATTAGCAGGTTCCTACATCAGAGCAGGACAGAGCCCCATTTCTTCTCCTTTCCCCTACACCTCAAAGGGCCTGCAGTGATGGTGCTGCCTCTGCCAACTCCTCCACGCCACTCTGTTCAGGAACAAATCTGTGGTGTTGCCAAGTCCTCTGGGGCATGCTTTCCTCCCCCCCCTGCAGCGCTGAGCCCTGCGGGCCAGAACAGCAAGGAGACCCAGATTAATTCATATAGTTAAAGCTCTGAGCCCAGCTGATCACCTAGCTGTGTGGTGGGGGCAGCTCCCTGTTAGCTATAGTGCAAGGCAATGTTCCTCTTTGCTTGTCTTCAGACAGAAAACCTTTCCCACCTCGCCACTAGGCTCAGCCCACTCTGTTCCCTTCTGAACTCTTAGAGGAGGCAGAAACTCTCCCAGGATCAATGAGTGACACACAGATCTGATCCCACCCCTCATAAGCTACCTAGTGTACAAAGACAGAACCAAACTAACTGCAGTGGATCCCAAGGAGCAGTCCCACTGCACTTCGTGAACCACAGGAGAGTACAATCAGGGCCAGCGCAACCTATTAGGCGACCTAGGCGGTCGCCTAGGGCGCAGCTATTTTGGGGGCGCCGGCGCTGCGGCCGCCCGTTCAAATTTGGGGGCGGGACCTTCCGCTGCCGCTGTTGGGGGCGGCATTTTGGGGGCGGGACCTTCCGCCGCCTAGGGCGCCGGAAGAGCTGGCGCCGCTACTGAGTACAATGCAGGTTAAACTAACAGGCCTCAGACCCAGAATTCACAGGAGGATTTTAATTCACCCAATAAACAAACAACCCAAGCCACCCCTCCAAACGTGGTCTCCAAGTGACAGATGCTGGGGTGCTGTGCAAGCACTGAGCAGTCTGATCATGGGGTTCCATGGAGCTGTGGAACAGCTGCCCTGGGTGTTTGCTTTGAGTGGACTAGCTGTGTTGTGTCTCTGTGAGGCACATAAAGAACAGAAGACAAATCCCAAGCCACAAGAAAACAAACACACCAGGAGAGGTTATTTGAGTCAAATGGAGATCCTCCAGGATGTGGAAATCCTAACCCTCATTAAGCCAATGAAAAAGAGCCTAAACATCAGGATATTTGTACAAGGAAATAGGGAGGCTAAGATGGGTTTTGAAGAGCAAAAAATAAACACAAACTACAAGAAATTCTTTAAGTGTGTCAGAAGCAGGAAGCCTGTGAAAAAAACAGTGTGTCTGCTGGATCACCAGGGGTTAAAAGGACTAGGAGCAACTAAGGAAGATAAGGACATTGGTGAGAAGCAGCATGATTTCTTTGCATCAGTCTTCCCTGTGGAGGAAGTTGGGGAGATTCCTACTACAAACACACTCTTTCCTGGTAATAAAGATGAGGTACTATCAGAGAATGAGGTGTCAGAAGAAGACAGGCTGGGAAAAAATTGATACATTCAAAAGCGGTATGGCAGCCTCATGTTACAACTCTAGTTGATCTACCCAGCTGAACATGTCCCAGACTGCTGCGGGCGAGCCACCCACTTAATCCCATGTTCCTTTAGCTTGCTGGGGCTGGGCACTGTTAGGCCCTGCTCTAGGCATGCACTCTAGCATGGAAGCTTGGAGGATAACTCGTGTTGTACCAAGACTTAGAAACATTTATAAAAGGTTCTAAAGGCAATCTGAAGAATTACAGACCAATAAGCCTTACATTTGTACCTGGTAAATTGGTTGAAATTATGATCAAACATAGAATAATAAAATTGTAAGATCATGCTACATATAAGATCTAAGCAGCACTGCATCCTTTCTGCTAAGGAAAATCATGTCTCACTAATCTATTAGAAAACTTTGAAATTGTCAGTAAAGTAGTGGATAAAGGAGAACTGGTTGACAATTTAAACTTTCAAAGGCCTTTGACAAGGTCCTACACAAAAGGCAACTAAAGAAGCTAGCTAGTCATGCAATGAAAGGCAAAGTATTGTCATGGATCAAAACAAAGAATAGAACTAACTGACCAATTTTCATTCTGACAAAAAGTGAACAGTGAGGGCCTGACATTCTGTACTAGGCCCTGTCTTGTTCAATATATTTATTAATGAGCTGGAAAGGGGCATGAGCAGTGAGGCAGCAAAATCTGAAGATGACACAGAATTCTTTAGGTCAGTGGTTCCCAAACTTGTTCCGCCGCTTGTGCAGGGAAAGCCCCGGCGGGCCGGGCCGGTTTGTTTACCTGCCGCGTCCACAGGTTCGGCCAATCGTGGCTCCCTGTGGCCGCGGTTCACTGCTCCAGGCCAATGGGAGCTGCTGGAAGCGGCGTGGGCCAAGGGACGTACTGGCCGCCGCTTCCAGCATAAGTGGCGGAACAAGTTTGGGAACCACTGCTTTAGGTTAATCAGGATCACAGAGAACTGTGAGGAACTTCAAAGAGACCTAACAAGCTAGGGGAATGGGCAACACCATGGCAAATTAATTTCAGTATCGATAAATGCAAAGTAATGCCCACCGTAGCGGAAAAATGCACCTTACAAGCTGCTATACTAACTGTATCATGTCAGGAATAGGACCTGGATGTCATTGCAGAAGCTCAATGAGACTTTGGCTCAACATCCATCTGTCATCAAAGAAGCAAACACAATGTTAGGAGACATAAGCAACAGGATGGAGAATAATACATAAAGTATCATAATGTCATTATAGAAATCAAAAGTGCTGCCTTATCTGGATACTGTCTGCAGCACTGATCTCTTCATCTTCAACAGGATATTGCAGAACCAGTGGGCATTCAGAGAAGGGCAACAAGAATGATCAAGGGCCTGGAAAAATTCTCCTATGAAGAAAGATTGAAAAGTTTGTGATTGTTTCATAAGAAAGGCAATGGGAATAGGAAAAAATGATTAGCCTAGAGAAGGGAGATTGGGAGCTTCTTTTGTCCCTTCTCATAACAGAAGAACAAGGGGACACAATTAAAATGAAAGGTGGGAAATTCAAAACTGATAATAGGAAATATATTTTCACACCACGTGTAATTAGACTGTGGAACTCACTGCCACATGAACTCATAGAGATCAAGAATTTATAGTTTCATAGGTTCCAGGCCAGAAGGGACCATTGTGATAATCTAGTCTAATTTCTTATATAATACAGGCCATAGAACTTCCCCAAAATAATTCCTAGAACAGATATTTTAGAAAAACATCCACTCTCAATTTAAAAATTGCCAGTGATAGAGAATCCACCACAACCTTTAGTAAATTGTCCTATTGGACAATTACTTTCACTGTTAAAAATGTATGCACTATTTCCTGTCTGAATGTGTCTAGCTTCAACTTCCAGCCACTGAATCATATTATAGCTTTCTCTGCTAGACTGAAGAGTCCATTGCTAAATATTTGTTGCCCATGTAGCTACTTATAGACTGTAATCAAGGCACATCTTAACCTTCTCTTTAAGTTTAAGTTAAATGGACTGAGCACCTTTTCTAATCTTTTAATAATTCTTGTGGCTCTTCAATTTATCAACATTCTTCTTGAATTATGGACACCTGAACTAGACACAATATTCCAGCAGCAGTTAGCAAACCCAGAGGTAAAATAATCTCTCTACTCCTACTGGAGATTCTCCTGTTTGTGCATTAGCCCTTTTGGCCACAGCATTGCACTGGGAGCTCATGTTCATCTGGATTATCCACCAGGACCCCCAAATCTTTTTCAGAATCACTGCTTCCTGTAAGTATGGCCTAAGTTCTTTGTTCCTAGATGGATACATTTGCATTTAGCCTTATTAAAATGCAGTGTTTGCTTGCGCCCAGTTTACCAAGTGATCCAGATCACTATGAATCAGTGACCTGCCCTGTCCATTATTCACCACTCCTCCAATTTTTGTATCATCTGCAAACTTTAGCAGTGATGATTTTATGTTTTCTTCCAGGTCATTGATAAAAACATTAAAAAGGGTTAAGAAGCAATCCCTGCGGGACCCCACTGGAAACACACCTGCTCAAAGATGATTCCCCGTTTACCGTTACATTTTGAGATCAATCATTTAGCCAGATTTTAATCCATTTAATGTGTGCCAGGTTAATTTGATATAATTCTAGTTTTATAATCAAAATGTGGTGCGGTTCCAAATCAAACACCTTACAGAAGTGTAAGTAAATTACATCAACACTAAATTACATCAACACTATTATTATCAACCAAACTTGTCATCTCCTCAAAAAAAGATAGTTTGGCAGGATCTATTTCTATAAACCCATGTTGTTTTGGCATTAATTATATTAGTTTGTTAGTTAGTTAGGATCCTCCGGCATTTGAGGCAGGGAAGAAGCTCCTCCACTCCTGTCTGTTTCTGGCAAGTCTTTCAATGGTTCCCCAGCTGTGCCCCAGGTTTTTCAGCTCAGCTTCCACAGCTCTTTGCCATGTTGTTTTCAGACAGCCTCGTTTTCGCTTGCCTTCAGGTGTCCAGCTTATTGCTACTCTGGTGATGGAATCAGTTTCCATCCGAAGCACATGGCCAATCCATCTCCAACACCTCCTGGCAATGATAGTGCTCATATCTTCTTGGCTGCACTGTGTGAATAGGTCTTGGTCTGAGATTGTTCTGGGCCAAAAGATAGGGAGGATTTTTCTGAGGCAGGTTGTGTGGAATGAAGACAGTTTGGACATGTCATACTTTCTCATTCCCAGCATTCTGCACTATAAAGTATAAACGCAGCTCTGATAAATCTTGAGTTTGGTTTTGGTGTTGTATTTTGATGATTTCCAGACTGTATTTAAGCTCCTGAAGGTGTTCCTGGCTTTACTGATTCTGTTCCGGATGTCCTGGCCTGTTCCACCATCCTGGCTGATGGTGCTGCCCAAGTATGTAAATGTTTCTACATTGGTGAGAATGTGATCCTCTATCCATACTGGTGATGGTGAGGCAATATTAAGGGTCATGATATCTGTCTTATTACGGTTGATTTTCAGTCCGATTTTCTAGCTGAATGTATTGAGTCAGGTTGTTTTTTCTTGTATATGGTGTTGGGTATGTGATAGGAGAGCGAGATGATCTGTGAATTCCAGGTCTTCAAGGGATAAGAAGGGTGTCCATCTGATGCCTCTTGGCATGTCTTCTGTTGTACAATGCATTACCCAGTCGATGACAATGCTGAAGACGATTACAGACATGATACACCCCGACATACTCCTGTTTTGACTTCAAAACAGCTCACTGTGATCAACATTGCATGTAAAGTTGGAATAGAAGCTTTTGATTATGTTGATTATACGGAGGGGGATTCCATATGCCTGCAGAATACGCCATAGACTGGTCCTCTGAATGCTATCAAAAGTCTTCTCAAAGTCTATGAAGTTTATGTAGAGTTGCCATTGTCATTCTGAGCATTGTTCTATTATGTTTTGTAGAGTGAAGATCTGGTCCGTCCATCCACCCTTTTCAAAAAACGGCTTTCTGTTTTCTGAGAACGCTATCAACTGTCTCTGATATACACTGGACTATGATCTTACACAATACCTTGCTTGGCACAGATAAAAATGTGATACCATGCCTGTTATTACGATCACTGAGAGCATCTTTCTGTGGTATCTTCACTATAACCCCATTGGTCCACTCATCTGGCACTTTTTCCCTTTCCCAGCCTGATGTGAATAGAGGGTCCAGGATAGATGCTGCTAACTCAGGATTTACCTTGAACAATTCTGCATTCAAGTTGTCCTTGCCAGGAGCTTTCCTATTTTTTAAGGATTTGATGGCATGGATGATCTCTTCCTTAGTTGGGGTGTCTGTGTTGATATCAAGATCTTCTGCTGCCTTCCAGATGTTTGCTTCCTCTTTAGGTGGCTCCCTGTTCAGCAATTCTTTGAAGTGCTCTGTCCAGCATATTTCTTGTTCTTTTTCTGTTGTCAGTGGGTGGCCTTGTTTGTCCCTGATGAGTGTGTTTGTTGGTGTCTGCCATTTGCACTGATAAGTCGCATCATTTTTTTAGACAGTTCCTTGTTCACCATGGGTAGCTGCATCCTCTGCTTGTGTTGCCAGATTATCAATATAATGTCGTTTGTCCACTCTCACAAGGTATTTGACCTCCTAGTGTGCCCTGCTATACTGCTTGTGGTATTTGTCCTTTAGCTTCTGGGATTTTGTGTCTAAAACTTTTTTCTTCAGAGCTCGTCTGGTTTCTATGGCGTTCCATGTGCTGGGTGTAATTCACTTCTTCCTTCTCTTCTGCTTGTAGCCTAGACAGGCTTCACTGCTCTGTTTATAGATTGTTATTACTTTGTCCCACTTCTTGTTGATCCCCTCATCTGTGTTCCCCTCCTCTTCATCGTCTACAAGTGCCTGAAGCCTGTTCTTTAACTGCAAAACGAAGGCTTTCTGTATTTCAGGGACCTTTAACTTGTTAACGTGATAACGTCTATGTCCCTTGTTTGGTGGACCCACACTTCTCAGTTTTAGTTTGATGGAGGCTGTCACAAGGTGGTGGTTGCTGCCAACATCTGCACCTCTTCTCACTTTCACATCTGTCAGTGAGCGTCGCCATTTGCCATTGATCATCATATGGTCAATCTGGTTCTTATCTCTGCTATTTGGAGAACACCATGTCAGCTTGTGAATTTCACGATGTTGAAATAGGGTTCCGCCGATGACTGGGTCGATCATATTGCAGAGATCAACAAGTCTCTCTCTGTTTTCATTCATGGTGCCATACCCATGTCTTCCCATTGCTCTGGGATTGTTTGTGTTGTCCTTACCGACTTTGGCATTCAGGTCTCCCATGACAATAGTTAGGTTGTGGCGTGGTACATTCTCTAACTCCGCCTGTAGTGTAAGATAGAATTTGTCCTTTGCTTCTTCATCACTGTCATTTGTCGGAGCATAGCACTGGATCAGGGTGATATTATTGTGTTTCCCTTTCAGTCTGGCTCTCATAAATCTGCTGCTGATGGACTTCCATTCAAGCAGGGACCGCTCCACTCCCTTCTTCAAAAGGGTAGCAACATCATAGAATCTCAGGGTTGGAAGGGACCTCAGGAGGTCATCTAGTCCAAACCCCTGCTCAAAGCAGGACCAATCCCCAACTAAATCCCCAAATGGCCCCCTCAAGGATTGAACTCACAACCCTGGGTTTAGCAGGCCAATGCTCAAACCACTGAGCTATCCCTCCCCATCCTCATGGTGCTGTCCATCATCCCGTGCAGAATACAGCAAAGTTTCTCCCGAGGCTATTGTTAGTCTTCCTGATCCTGTCCATCTGCTCTCGCTGACATCCAGGATGTGTAAGCTGTAGTGTCTCATCTCTGCTGTGACCTGAGCTAGCTTCCCTGTTTCGTACATTCCATCTACGTTCGAAAGAACAAGTTTGGTTTTTGTCTTGATGTTGAGCACTTCAGTCTTCACGCCAGTGGCTTCCATTAATTAATTATATTACCCTCCTTTAAATATTTATTAATCGAGTCCCATTTCAGCCACTGCTTTATTTTGTCAATTTCTAACAAGTAGGGATTAGGATGAGACTGTCATGGGGGATGGATTATCCCACATCTGCTACTGGAGGTTTCCTGCACCTTTCTCTGAAGCATCTGGTGCTGACCATTGTCCAAAACAGGGTACTGGGCTAGATGGATCCTGGGTCTGATCCAGTCCTGCAAGTCTTCTGTTCTTTTCATGAGCTACCAACATACTGCATGTATCATACAATGCCTGATTAGTGTGTTTGGATGTGTATTGTATACTGTGGGGACCCAGATTAATACCCAGAGTTATTAATCTACCTTTGAAAAACCTGAATAGCAACAGAATTTGTAACTGTTTTGCATTAAGCAGCACTGACATTATAGTAAATAACAGAAACAGAATGCTACCCAGTTACTCTGTTATATTTGCTAGACAGTTATGGGAGTTTGTGACCGGGGTCCTAGTGGGAAGCCAGCTGTGGTCACTCAACTAGGGTGAACTGCAAAGAATGGGGCAGACAATCCCCATAAAGGTGGGGGATATTCCAATACCTAGATTTACCAAGCCAGCATAAAATAGCTTCTTTATTACCTCACTGGTTACTCAGAAGTCCTAACAACACAGTTCCCTTAAAAGCAGCAAAGAATCCTGTGGCACCTTATAGACTAACAGAGATCCCTTAAAGGGATCCAGCCTCAGGCCTCCATCCAGGTACCCATGTCAAATATGATGAAAATGTCTGTAAATCTTATTTCATCATATAAAAGAAATGTTCTACCAATCCCAAAGGATCGGACACATTACCTCCCAGGTTAATGAATGTTTCAGACCTTACCCAAATATATGCTACAGCCAATTCTTATTAACTAAAATCTAAAGGTTTATTTATAGAAAGAAAGAAAGGTGAGAGTTAAAATTGGTTAAATGGAATCAATTACATACAGTAATGGCAAAGTTCTTGGCTCAGGCTTGTAGCAGCGATGGAATAAACTGCAGGTTCAAATCAAGTTTCTGGAGTACATTCTGGAGTCATTCAGTCCATTGTTCAGAGCTTCAGTTTGTAGCAAAGCTCCCCCAGAGGTAAGAAGCAGGATTGAAGACCAAATGGAGGTGTTTCCAGGCCTTTTATAGCTTTTGCCATGTGGAGGGCATTCCATTGTTTTTACTGTGGAAAATCACAGCAACAAGATGGAGTTTGGGGTTACACAGGGAAGTCACATGTCCATGCATTTTGCCTAGTCACAGCAGGACATTCCATTAAGTATAGATGGGCATCTCCCATGGTCCATTGTCAGTTAAATGTTCTTTTGATGGGTTATTCAATTTGAATAGTCCCTCCAAGATGTGCTGGCTAATTACTTTGTGGGCAGTCCCCCAGGAGCAAACATTTGAAATCCAAGTATAGAGCCAATACTTATAACTTCACATACAAAAATGATACTTGCATACAGATTGCATAATCATAACCAGCAAATCATAACCTTTTCATAGACACCTCACTTGACAATCTTTGTACAATATTTGCTGCAAATATATAATAGTGGTTGCAACAATGATCTATATGGTCATATTTTAATCAGATAACATCACAGAGTTGTATCTAATAGTTTGTTGTTTCTTTCTCTAATTTTCTTTCTCATTAGGAAGGGACGCCAGCAGAGAGGAAGAGAGACCCCAGGAACCTGGAAGGAAAGGGCAAGGAAGCTCGTTCCCAAGACCTTGTCAGGAAACGAGACTTTGATCTGGGAAAAGAACGTAACAAAGGAGAATGTGCTCAGAAAACAAGTTACAAAGGGAAGGAAGAATTAGAGAGTAAATGCAATGAAAAACCCAAAGGAGAAAAGGCCCCCAAGGACAAAGACAAGGCCATTGACAAAAAACTCATAGGAAAGGACAGAAAGGAAGAAGAGAAGAGTGCAGCACCAAAGAAAGAGCTAGGAAAGGACAGAAAGGAAGAAGAGAAGAGTGCAGCACCAAAGAAAGAGCTAGGAAAGGACAGAAAGGAAGAAGAAAAGAGTGCAGCACCAAAGAAAGAGCTAGGAAGGAATAGAAAAGGAGGAGAAAAGGAGAGTAAAGAAGAAGAAAGGTGTTCAGCTTTAAAGAAATACTCAAAGGTTGATGGTAAGGAGAAATCACTTACAGACTCCAAAGGTGTCACTGAGGAAAAGGCTCCTCTAGCACCAGAGACAGAGCCTAAACAGATCCCAGAAAACAGCTTCTCAAAACCTGTGGATAGCCCCCCAAGCCAGACCAAGGAAGAGGAAGAAGCAGCTTCCAGTATCTTTGATGAGCCCTTAGAAAGAGTGAAGAATAATGATCCAGAGATGACGGAAGTCAATGTCAATAACTCCGACTGCATCACCAGTGAAATCCTGGTGCGCTTTACAGAGGCCTTGGAATTTAACACCATGGTCAAAGTGTTTTCACTGGCCAATACCCGTGCTGATGACCATGTCACATTTGCCATCGCCATTATGTTGAAGTCAAACAAGACACTAACCAGCATCAATCTGGACTCTAACCACATCACAGGTAAAGGGATCCTGGCCATCTTCCGTGCGCTGCTGCAGAACAACACCCTGACAGAGCTGCGTTTCCATAACCAGAGACACATCTGCGGGGGGAAGACAGAGATGGAGATAGCCAAGCTGCTGAAGGAGAATACCACCCTCCTGAAGCTGGGCTATCATTTTGAACTGGCAGGTCCCCGCATGACAGTCACAAACCTGCTGAGTAGGAACATGGACAAGCAGAGGCAGAAACGCCTGCAGGAACAGAAGCAGGTTCAGGAACGTAGCGAGAAGAAGGACCTGCTAGAGGTGCCAAAGGCAGGCGGCTTGCTAAAGGGGTCCCCCAAGCCTTCGCCACAGTCATCCCCAAAATCTTCCCCATGGTCTTCTCCTAAAAGTTCTCCTAAGAAGGGTGGGCCTCCGGCTGCACCTCCCCCACCCCCACCTCCACTAGCCCCACCCCTGATCAATGAAAATATAAGGAATTCTCTCTCTCCAGCCACCCAGAGGAAGATGGTGGAGAAGGCACTTCCTGCTCAGGAGAAGAACTCAAGGGACCAGCTGTTGGCGGCCATTCGATCCAGCAATGTCAAACAGCTAAAGAAGGCAAGTGAGGGGCCAAGGAGCTGGGATCTCCACAGAACATTACCAGGTTCATTGGGTGACCCAAGATTTCAGGTCTAGCTTTAGATTCCTTCCCCCCCCACACCCCCACCCACCCCAGCATTTGAGTCCAAGCACATTTGGACACCACATTCATGTCACCTGAGTACTGAATAAGGGAGGCCTAACCTGCTTTGGAGAGCCTCTGTGTGCTAGCCAATCAGAACCAACCTCTGGAATGGAATTCTAGCACGTTAGTCAGTTTCCTAGATCCTCTCGCCGTTTGCCTCGGCAAAGCCCAGTAACCCCAAAGCAACTGGCTGAAGGCTCCTGAGCAGTTTTGCTGTATTCTTTCCAGCAGCCAAATTCTGGTCCCACCCCATTTAAGTCAATGGCCAGTTGCTGGGGGACCAAGATTTGGCTTCAGATGAGCTCAATAGCCTGAAACTTCCTGTGAGTCACCAGCCGACAGTGGGTGAGCCCAGATTCCCCAGGCCCACGGGCACTTAGTCTCTGGGGCGTTTCTACACTCTGAGTTTGAGGATTTTCTACAACTTCTCCCTCAATAACCCAGCCACAGATAACTGGGCATGTGCTCAGGGTAGTACCCAGAGGCATGTGCCATGGGACCCAGCTGAGCCAGGTGTTAGTGGGGTGAACATCTGTCTTTTTCACCATCTCAGCCCAGTGCCAGTGTCTGAGCTCAGGTGATACACCACAGGCTCTGTGTGGCTCAGTGTGAGGACAGAGATCTCCTGTTAGTGTCAAGTGTGAAGGCTGGTGACTCAGGTGAATAGTAATGGGGTGCCCTGTCTCTCAGCAGTGGCTTGGGGAATTGCAGGCCCCACCTGAGTTGCCCATATTGCAACTGGTTTTCTGGCATCAGTGAGAGGCACAGACTGAACGACCCATGGAGACTGAACTCCCTTTGACCCTCTAAAGCTGGGACAGGGAAAAGAGCCCTGAGCTGCCGCTGCTGCCTGCCCACTGGAGAGAGAGTCACTCCCCATGGCTACTAATGCAACACCTGGCTCACACTCAATTCATTTAAAAATAAACAAGCCCAACCCATTCCAGTAACCCCCTGGTTCCAGTCCTGTGCCGAAGGGTAACCAACCCTTTTATCTTGGCAGGTGGAGGTCCCAAAACTATTGCAATAGGACATGGAAGCTGGATCTCCCGCATGGATGAGACCTGTGGCAGAAAATAGGACATTAGCCTTTCTTATGGCTGTTTACATGACCAGTCCTTGGGGACTCTGCAGTGGCCACCTGCCTGCCCCAGAGCTGGAGGAGCAGTGTTCTCTGTGGGGTCCAACTGAGGGGAGCAGCCCTGAGAAGGGCCCTGGGGTCATTGGATGCAGTGTGTGCGGCAGACCTGGTATTCATTTTTACAATTTTAAAAATCTTAAAGCTCTTTCTTTTAGCCAGCACCAGCGTGCGACGTGCCAGTGCAAGATGGGGGCAGGGTTGCAGGAATGGGGGGAGGGTGTTTGTTCCTGTTGCTGCTGACAGAGTTTGGAGTGTGAGTAGTTACCAAGTGCAGCAGATGCAGGATGGATGTCCCTGAATGTCTGGGTCCACATCTCCAGAACCGCGTGGCTCTGCCAATACAGAACAGCACACAGACAGCGACCTGCACCCCAAAGAGCTTTGCTTTGCTCTCGGCTTGGAGTCTGTCGGGCAGAACTGGCAGCGGGACATTGTCTAGAGTGACGCAGAGCCAAACTCAGGAGAATGCTTGGGGCAGAAATGAATTGCCACCTCTCTGCGGGTTCAGGATCTCCAGTGCCCTGAAAAGGAAAAGGGAGCGTATGGTGCAAGGGGAGAGATGCTGACTGCCACAGACAGTTAGTATTGGCTGAATGTGTTGGGGAAGCTGGGGAGATACACCTGATGCTGATATTTTGTGCAAAGAAATAACTGAAATTTGTAGAGGGCTGGCCCAGAGATGTCACCTCCCCCCAGTATCTTCAGGGCTCAGTGCAGCCACTGTCTAGTGCCATGCTTTACATGACTTATCCTGCTGTCACTGTGCTGCTGCCCTTAGTGCTGGACACGCATGGGACGTAGCTTCGGGACTGGCAAGCAGAAAGCAGGGTTTTTGCTGAGAGAACACTGCTCCTGGTTTTCAGACCCAGCTGTCCACGAGGGAGGCACTGGGAAGGATGTGCTTGGCCTGCAGGCTGTAGCCCAGCATGCCCAGAGCCCTCACTTTGCATGTGACATGTGTGTGCTCTAGATCAGCTTTGTCAATGGCCGTGGGGTTGTGCGTGCTCCTCACACACCTGCCCTTCAGCCCAGCACATGTACCTCAGGGGCAGCCCAGCCTGGCTGGCGCACGCTCTGCTTTTCTCGGGGGTGCAGGCAACTAGATTTGTCTCGCTATTGGCTTCACAGACTGTAACTTTCCAAGGAGGCTCTGAACTCCCAGGAGATTTGTGCGGCCTTAGCACAGGAACAGCTGCAGCTGCAGTGCTGCTTTCCAATGGCCCCTAATCCCCTGGAAGAAATAGCTCAGGGTTAATGATCAGAGTTGCTCGTTGTGCACCACTCAGTGTGGAGTGAATAAGTGTGTGGGGATGAGGGGCCTGTGTGCCAGTGGAGGGGGGTGTCTGTCAGTGGAGCAGAGGAGGGTGGGGTCTGTGCTGGGCGGGGGAGCAGGAGGGTGGGTCCTGTGCTGGTGGAGCAGAAGCAGGGGAGTCTGCGCCAGTAGAGAGAGCAGGGAGGTCTGTGCCAGAGGAGCAGGGGGGCTGCACCTGAGGAGCAGGGGGGGGGCTGCGCCTGAGTGGGGGGAGGGTCTGTGTCAGAGGAGCAGGGGAGTCTGCGCCTGAGGAGCAGGGGGAGGGTCTGTGTCAGTGGAGCAGAGGGGGGGGCTGCGCCTGAGGAGCGGGGGGAGGGTCTGTGACAGAGGAGCAGAGGGGGGGCTGCGCCTGAGGAGTGGGGGGAGGGTCTGTGCCAGAGGAGCAGGGGGGGTCTGCGCCTGAGGAGCGGGGGAGGTCTACGTCGGTGTAGCAGGGGGGGTCTAGGGAATCACACCCTGGGGTCTGCTCTTGTGTGCCCCATGCCTGCCTGTCCACGCCCATTCTCTGGGCTCATCGCTTTGCGTGCCTTTAAATCCCCTTTGGCCGCATGCTGTGTCATTTTCACAGTAGACCAGGTACCCTAAGCCACCATTGTCGGGGAGAGGGGGCCCTGAGAACTGCTCTCTGGAGAGGGGGCAATTCCCTCCTGAGCTGTTCTTGCCAAAGCACAGGGCAGGGCCCCAGTGGAGTGCTGTCCCAGGCCCAGGCTGTTCTCAGAGTCCCGTCAGATGGCCAGCAATGAGAAAGCAGGGGGCTGTTGATGTGCTGCTGACCAGTGGCCCTCCTGAGCCTGGGTGAGATGAACTGAGGGGCGATGACACATCAGCATGAGGGGAACCTCCCACTGCTCAATGTCACAAGGTAGCACCTGACTCCACAGGCACCGGCTTCTTCCTTGCCCTGGGGGGTGCTCAACCCCTGCTCCACCCCAGGCCCTGCCCCCACTCCACCCCTTCCCCTGCCCCGTCTCTTCCCGCCTAGTTCTGCCCCCACCCCCAAGCACTCCCTGTCCCCGCTCTTCCCACTCCCCCCAGCACCTCCTGCACACGGCGGAACAGCTGATTGCAGTGGGCGGGAGGCGCTGGGAGGGAGGGGGAGGAGTTGATCGGCGGGGCAGCAGGTAGGTGGGAGGTGCTGGGTGGGGGGGAGGAACTAGTTGCTGGTGGGTGCTAAGCACCCACTAATTTTTTTCCATGGGTGCTCCTGCCCTGGGGCCTCCAGCCCTGGAGCACCCACGGAATCAGCGCCTATGCCTGACTCACCTGCTGGTGCCTGTAGCTGCACCCAAGTCCAGAAGCCATCTCAGGTCCTGCAAGTCCCAGTTTCTGAAAGGGGGCAGCAGGCGTGGCCAGCCCAAGGCACAGCCCTGCCAATGTGTTGATCAATATGCAGGTGTGCTCAGATGGGGCCCCGTCTGTCTTGCTGTGCTTGGTCACCAGGGACTGGGCCTTTGCAGCTGCTTGGTACGGCCAGTGTGAGCGCAGTGGGCTCAAGGCATGGTGCGGGCCAGATGCTGCATGGTGCAGTAGCACGGCACGCCGGGCAGGGCCCATGAAAGCGGAACGCCAGCCATGGGCACTGGCTGTTATGGAGCAGCACTGGAGGAGCTCTGTTCTCACTTCTCCCTGCTGATGGATAAATACATAAGGCTGGTGTAGTTGTTCTGCCATCAGACGGTGGGAATATGCTGCAGCGAGCTCGGGCTCTCACACACTGCACAGGCGGGCTGCCAAGCATGACTTGCTCCAAGCATGACCTGAGGAGCGAATGGCCCGCCAGGCTGTCCAATGAGAAATGAAACCACCCTGCTTTCAGGTCTGACCAACACCCCAAGTTCTCATGTCAGTGTCAGACACATGACACCTGCCTCCTTCAGGGCCTCATGTGGCAGCTGCCCTCTTGGCTGACACCAGCCATCAACCAGGGATCTCCAGAGTTGAGGGCCTGAGCTAGGCTTTGGCACTGGGAGCTGCAACTAGGGTGACCAGATGTCCCGATTTTATAGGGACAGTCCTGATTTTTGGGTCTTTTTCTTATATAGGCTCCTATTACCCCCCACCCCCATCTTTCACACTTGCTGTCTGGTCACCCTACTTAAACCCAAGCTTGCTAGGCAGCTGGATGGGCCTGACCCTAGCTTGGCGAAACAAGGTGCTGCGGAGCAGCACAACAAGCTCCCATCCCCCCCAGAGGTTAAGCATGTTGATACTGCATCCATCTGAGACCCCACATCAGGTCTGGGGGATCTCAACAGGCGCCAATCCCTGATCTCCCTGTGGCCTGACAGAGCAAGACCCAGTCACTGAGCTGGCCCAACACCCACTGATGCTCATGAGTAACCCACTCAAAAGACCTGCCAGCAGCATCTTGAAGATGTGGGGGACAATGTTGCACGCTCTGCTACTGCACAGAGTACAAGTTACCTGCCCACCCCACGTTCTGAGCTGTCCTGCCCCATTGTCTCAGAGGCACAGACAGTGTGTGCTAATGAATAGTGTAGACCTCAGAGCCAGGAACAGCTCAGTTCAAACCCACCACTGATGCTGACTCCCTATAGCCCTAGCAAAGTAACGTAGTCTCGCTGCTTCAGTGTCTCTCGGTATAACAAGGGACTAATGCCCATCTCAGGGGGGCGGGAGGGGGGAAGCATTTCATTAGTGTCTGCAAAGGGCTTTTTAAGTGCTGGAGATGCTGATTTATAAACAGAAGCCAAGTCATGTTCCCCTGGAACCACCCAGTGGGGGCTTCATCCTGCCACGCAGGAAGGGAAGGACATTGTGGAGAATACACTGAAAAGTGTGAAGCTACAAGCAAACACCGCAGCTGTTCTCAGCTCTGTCCTCTGTGACGGTAAAACCTGTTTGCACCGTGTACAACATCACTAATAAAGCTCACAAACACTGCCTGTGATCAATATGGATGGCTCTGGGGTTGGGGGAAAACAGCCCACCTGGGGCTTGCTGCAGAGTTTACCAGAGCAGGGCAGCGCAGCAGCAACAGGACTCCTGCCCTTGGCTGCAGGTGAAGATGGGCCCAGGCTGTGGGTGTGCCAGTGGCACTAACGGTAATGTGACTGGCCTGGGTTGGAATTAAACCACCAGGGAGAATTTGCACAAGAGGGAACTGTTGCATCTATGCACACAGCTGATTTGGGAACACGTTGTTCCTTGTGTAAATAGGTGTTTAAATGGGAATTCTGCTGCTCCTGCTGGTGGTTGGCAGGAAACTCCTTCTCCTAATGGGGGATGCTGAGGGCTTCAGGCACATTAAGATAAATGCTCAACCGCTGGGAAACTCCAGAGCTGCTGGGCAAACCTGCCAGAGCAAAGCAACTAACCAGTGCAAAGTAAAGGACAGTGATTGGAGGCTCTGGCCTGAGTCGCTCCTTGCTTGTCCAGTGCAAACTGGGGGTAGGGTTACCAACTTTCTAGTCGCACAAAACTGAACACCCTAGCTCTGCCCCTGCCCTGAGGCCACGCCCCCCGCTCACTACATTCCCCTTCCCTCGGTGGCTTGCTCTCTCCCACCCTCACTCACTTGCACTGGGCTGAGGCAAGGGGTTGAGATACGGGAGGTGGTGAGGGCAGTAGTGGTGCCAGCTTTGCCGGCACCCTAGGTGGCGGAAGGTCCCGCCCCTGAAATCCCGCCCCCAACAGCGGCGGCGGAAGGTCCCGCCCCCAAATTTCTACGGGCGGCCACGGCGCCGGCGCCCCCAAAATAGCTGTGCCCTAGGCGACCGCCTAGGTCGTCTAATGGGTTGCGCCGGCCCTGGGTGAGGGCTCTAACTGGGGGTGCAGGCTCTGGGGTGGGGCCAGAAATGAGGGATTCAGGGCACAGGCGCCAACTTTTTTTTTCTCCAGTGGGTGCTTGCGCCCCCGGCCCCGCCCTTGCCCTGACTCCACCCCTGCCCCAAAGACCCACCCTAACTCCACCCCTCCCTGCCCCTATTGGATTCCTCCCCAAATCCAGGCCCCGCCTCCTCCCACATTCCCCACCCCCTCCCTCCCAGGCTTGCCGCGTGAAACAGCTGTTTCGTGGCGCAAGTGCTGGGAGGGAGGGGGGAGAAGCAGGACGTGGCGGTGCACTCAGGAGAGGAGGTGGAGGTGGAGCGGAGGTGGAGGTGAGCTGGAGCGGGGGAGGGGGCGGGGAGCTGCCGGTGGGTGCAGAGCACCCACCAATTTTTCCTAGTGGGTGCTCCAGCCCCAGAGCACCCACGGAGTCAGCGCCTATGATTCAGGGTGCGGGATGGAGCTCCGGGCTGGGGCCGGGAGTTGGGCTGTGGGAGGGGGTGAGAGCTCCGGCTGGGGGTGTGGTCTCTGGGGTGGGGGGGCTGGGAATGAGGGGTTTGGGGTGCAGGAGGGTGCTCCAGGTTTGGGGGTTGGGGCGTGGGCTTATCTCAGGCGACTCCCAGTCAGTGGGGCTAAGGCAGGCTGCCTGCCTCTCCTGGCATTGTGCTGCATGGTGCCCTGGAAGCAGCCAGAAGGTCCAGGTCCTAGGTGGGGGGGGAGCAGGAGGCTCCATTCGCCACTCTCGCCCGCAGGCACCGCCCCCCAAGCTCCCATTGGCTGGTTCCCAGTGCTTGGGGTGGGGGCAGTGGCACACGGAGCCCCATAGCCCCCCCCGCCTAGGACCCGGACCTGCTGGCAGCTTCCGGGGCGCCGCGTAGCACAGTGCCAGGATAGGTAGGGACTAGCCTGCCTTAGCACCGACCGGACTTTTAACGGCCCAGTCGCCGGTGCTGACCAGAGCCGCCAGAGTCCCTTTTTGACAGGGTGTTCCGGTCAAAAACCGGACACCTGGTCACCCTAGGGCCACATGCGCCACTGACCCCAGTGGAGAGTCTCCGGTGAAACCCAGAAGCAATGAGACTAGCTGGGCCCTCCATACACTTGATGAATGGCAGGGCCAGGCATGGAGGCTGGGTCAAGGCTTCATAAATTCAAAACTGATTTTCCCTGGTAACCTAAGTCCAGCAGATGAGTCCAGGTCTCCAGAGCCGAACAGCCAATGGAGGACCAACCCACAGAGCCTCATGGCAGTAGCAGTCTTTCTACAGTGTCCAGGAGGAGCAGAGATTTGGTGCTGAACCTCCTGCAGCTGGGGTGGAGGGCGAAGGTGGGTCGATGACCATCAGGAGGGGAAGCACTATCGCAGCACAGGGCTCTGGCTCTGGAGCTCAGAGACCTGCCAGAGAACAGCCAAGGCTGTAGTGTCAACCGGGCGCAAAGCCATCGCTGCAGCTTAGCTCCCCCTCCGCACAACCCACAGACACCCAGCACACCTGCTCCCAGCACACCCACAAAGAGCGCACACCCACTCCCAGTACACCCACACCCAGCACACCTGCTCCCAGCACACCCACTCAGAGTGCACACCCATTCCCAGCACGCCTGTTCCCAGCACATCCACACCCAGTACCCCCACTTAGAGCACACCCAAGCCCAACACACCCACACCAACCACATCCATGCACACTCAGCGCACCCACACCCAGCCCACCCACAGCCAGCATGCCTGCTCAGAGCGCGCACACGCACACACACACACACCCCCCTCTCTAAGAGAACCTTACAGGCAAACAAGCACTCGCCCAACACTGTCCTCTGGGTCCTTTCCAAGCAAGGACAAAGCCACTGCAGAACTACTCCTCTGCCCCACTGGGACGGCCCATGTGTCAGCAACGCCTCATCAGTGGGACCAAAGGCTGAGCCCAAAACATCAGCATGGGCACGTCATCCCCCACCCTGTGCTGGGAGGAGGCCGCTGACTCCCAGGCCCAGAGTCTGCATCCCACAGCAACGCCCCCACCTGACAGGTTAGTCCCAGGATGGCTCACCATAGCCAATGAGCCCCTAAAGGGCTGGCGGGGGCGTGGACCCTTCCTTGTAGGGCTTTTGTATTCTCCAGCACTCACAGTGAGGCTGTTGCTACTCGTTCAGGCTCTGGGCTTAGCTCACGTATCAGAGAGGAGTTTTCAGAGGGGACCATGGAAAAGGCCCCATTTAACAAAATGCCGGTGGGAACCATAGTTCTTTAGCCACTAGCCAAGTGGCAGGAACGCCACATAAGAGTTTGCCATGTGGACATCCCAGTATGCACAGACACATGCCTGGGTGTACACATGCACACAGAAACACATGTGCATCCCCACCTACACCCAGACACTCCCATGCATGTGCATGCAAACACATAGCCAGCCGGCTCACTGGGCAAGGAGGGCTCAGGGCTGCACCAGGCCAGACGGGCCCCTCCCTGGCCAGGCCTCGCTGCTCGTTCAGCTGAGCCCTGCAGCAGATGGCTGGGTCAGGCTCATACCCCACATTAGCTGCAGATGCTGCCGGCTGCCGAGTCTGGTTCCAAAGCTGGCTTCTTGGGACCCAGCGAAATGTCTATATTTGGGCATTATGCACAGAGCTGCCCAAGCGAAGTCTCATTCCTCTGTTCTTCCTAACTGTGGGCAGGCGGCCAGTTCCAGGCCAGCAAGGGCGCTGGGATTTGCTTACTGCACCCACAAGGAAAGAAAACAAGGCCCAACTCCCTCCTGCTGCCCCCGATACAGTCACAGCACGCCCAGGGGATGGGGAGGGCCTGGCCATCACAGGACTTCAGGAGGGCGGGGGGGTCCTGAGTCCGAAGGGATGGAGGGCCTGGCCATCACAGACTCCTGGGGGGAGGGGGGTTTGGCCATCACAGGCTCCTGGGGGGGGCGGGAGCACCTGGCCATCACAGGCTCCTGGGGCAGGAGGGAGGGCCTGGCCATCACAGACTCCTGTGAGGGAGGGGGGCCTGGCCATCACAGACTCCTGTGAGGGAGGAGGGCCTGGCCATCACAGGCTCCTGGGGGGAGAGGGTCTGATCATCACAGACTCCTGCAGGGGAGGAAGCATCTGGCCATCACAGACTCCTGTGCGGGGCAGGAGGTCTGCCCATCAGAGACTCCTGGGGGAGAGGTGGGGTCTGGCCATCACAGACTCCCGGAGGGGAGGGGGGCCTGGACATCACAGGCTCCTGACGGGGGCCTGGACATTGGGGTGGGGGGGGGAGGTAGCACCCACCTCCTGAGCCTTGTGGCACATAAGTGTAACAGCCTAGAAGGGCAATGGTGGCACATGGCCAGGGCCAGATTAACCCCTCCCTGTCCCTAGGCAAACATACATGTCTGGGCCTTTCTACTGGCCCACTAAGACAGTGGCTCCCAGGCATAGCGTAAGAGCAAAGCCCCTACCCAGAGACACTGACACCCCAAAAGCTGCACTGCACGCAGGGGCGCTGATTAGCTTAGCTGGGCCCATGCCCAGCACTCCACCTCCAACTGATTAATGGCATGGGTTTTGCTCCACTGGCATGTATTTCCATAGTATTTCCATGGCATCTTTCTCAATAGTTTTCTTACATATCACCAAGTGACCACCTCTTTCCCCTCTTCCACAAGGTGGTATCCTGTCAAGGGCTTGTCTAGGTACACATTTGAGAGCCATACATCAGCCAAACCTTCTCAAAGCATCTGTTGGCCAGTCCTTTGTCACACACCAGGGCCGTCTATGCTAAGAGGCATGGCCCTTGGGTGGTGTATGAGGGATGTGATATTATGCCCCGTATTCTTCATAGAAATATGCTTATGATATGAATATGGCATAAGTAAGATGTATTTTATGCAAGATGGGTCATGTGAGGTATCATTGGAAAGGTTCTGATTTACTGAATATGATCAGCCAATTCGTATGCATGTATCGTTTCTGAATCTGAAGTTAGGAATATTGACTATGTAACAATTACAACTGTGTTTTCACCTGGGGAATGCCCACCAGACAATATGCAAACAGCCTGTCACCTGGTACTGGACACCATCTTGGACTTCTAGTGTTTTTCCATTAAGAGGGGGTGGGGGGGTCAAACTGGGAAACAAAGGATTCCCACCATATGCAAATCTTGTTTAAGGCTGGGAAGTAAATTAATCTTGGTTCGTTCTACACTGAATCCCCACCCAAGATGACTGCTTGAGATATCAAAGAAACAAAGACAAAAAGAAGGGAGGGGGAAGTACTGAACCCAGGCTGGGAATGGTGTCTGGCCCGTGAAGGATATACTTGGAGTTTTAAACTGCAAGCAAGAGCTGTCTGTACACAAAGAAATTCTGCAATCTGCTTAAAACAACATTTTAGGGTGAGAAATTACTATTTGTAGCCAGTTTCTTTAGTGTATTGAACTTAGTTTGCGTGTTTGTTTTATTTGCTCAGTGATCTGCTTTGTTCTGTTTGCTAGCCCTTATAATCACTTAAAATCTACCTTTTATAGTTAATAAACTTGTTTTTTGTTTATTCCAAAACCAGTTTGTGTAATTCGTAANGGGGGGGGGGGGGGGGGGGGGGGGGGGGGGGGGGGGGGGGCGCAAAAAGCTGTGCATAGCTTCCTCCACACTGAGGGAGGGGGCGGATTTCCTGAGCTTACGCTGTACAGATTCCTGTGCAGTGCAAGACAAGACAATTTTGGGTTTACACTACAGAGGGGGCGTGCACGTGAGTGCTGGGCAATTCCCTAGCTGAAAGCCTTCCCATGCAGCACTGATTTCAGTATCGNTATATATATATATATATATATATATAGCAGGACAAGGTGAGGGGGCCCAGGCTGGTGGAACGGGCTCATTGGAACCCCAGTACATCAGGTGCATCCCGGAGAAGGGTGGGAATCCGTCACAAGGGACTCAGACATGGGAAAGAGAGATTAAAAACACTGGGACTTTTCAGCTTGGAAAAGAGACAACTAAGGGGGGATATGATAGAGGTCTGTAGAATCGTGAATTATGTGGAGAAAGTAAATAGGGAAGTGTAATTTATTCCTTTACATAACACACAAATCAGGGCTAATCCAATGACATGAATAGGCAGCAGGTTTAAAACAAACAAAAGGAAGTACTTCTCCACACAACACACAGTCAACATGTGGAATTCTTTGCCAGGGGATGTTGTGAAGGCCAACACTACGACAGGGTTAAAAAAAGAACTAGAGACGTTCCTGGGGGATAGGTCCATCAATGGCTATTTAACAGGATGGTCAGGGATGCGACACCTTGCTCTGAGTGTCTCTAGCCACTAATTGCCAGAACCTGGGTGTGGCTGATGGGATGGACCACTCAATGGGTGTCTGTTCTGTTCATTCCCTCTGAAGCACCTGGCCTAGGCCACTGTCGGCAGTCAGGATACTGAGCTAGATGGACCATTGGTGTGACTCAGTGTAGCCATTCTCACATAAGAGCTGCTCAGAATATATTGCATAATGAGCCCTGGCCCTACACTTGTGAATCAGGCTAAGTACCAGTCCACACGAAAAAGTTATAACCCAAGGACACTGACTACTCACCAGCGATACCCCACCCAGGGACACTGACCACCCACCTATGATGGGCAGACAGACACATGGGTGCTGACTCCGTGGGTGCTCTGGGGCTCAAGCACCCAAGGAAAAAAATAGTGGGTGCTCAGCACCCAGCAGCCACAGTTGTTCAGCGGCTGTGGGAGGCACTTGTGGGAGGGAGGAGAGTGGCGAGCGGCGAGTGGGCGGGAGCCTCGGGGGATGGGTTGGAGCCGGGACAGGAAGAGGCACAGCGAGGGCAGGGCCTTAGAGGAGGGGGCAGAGCAGGGTGGGGCCTCAGGGTGGAGCAAGGATGGCGTACCCCCAGGGAAAAATAAAAGTCAGCGCCTATGGACAGCCCCCACACTGACCAAGTATGGGTTACAACTAGGCGAGGTGTCGAGCCTGGCCAGAGGCATTACAAGTGGAAAGGCCACTTCAGTCCCACTGGCTTTGGGAGACGCAGCGATTCCCAGGCCAGAAGGGACCATTGTGGTCCCCTCTAACACAGGCCAGAGACCTGCCCCCACAGTATTCCTAGCGCAGAGCTGGTGGACAAACATCCCAGCTGGATTTGACCATTGTCAGTGATGGTGAATCCCCCCACCCTTGGTCAGTAGTTGCAGTGGTGTGGGAGAGGGCCCTGGCGCGCGCCCTGCAAAGGAAGGATGGGCGGGGGCCAGCGCCTGACCAGCAACTCGTAAACCCCAGCACTGCCTTGTGGCAGGTAGCCCGGTGTGGGGCCTTTTGTTTCTCTTTTTCCACAGAATTAGTTTGTTCTGCAGAGGAGTCCTCTGGGGAAGAGCCCATGGGCAGGCCGAGCTGCAGGCTACAGAAGGAAGCAGCTATGCCAGAGGCAACATGTAAATGTTGGGAGTGGGGGGGCACAATTTAAAGATGGGCAGAGGGGCACATGACCACCCCACGCATATCCTCTGGCTGCAGGAACCTTTCAGCCCCACCTACCTGGGCCAGGGCAGCCAATCCCACTGGGGGTCTGGGGCCACAGGAGTCAGGAGCATGTGTCTCCGGGCCAGCTCCGGGTGGGGGGACTCACAGACACCTCAGCAAGGGGAGGGGCGCGGGCACTACCCACAACTCGGGCTGAGCAGAGAAAACTGTCTCCCAGCGCCTTCTCCAGTGACCCCCTCACCCTGTGCCCAGCCTGGGGCCGCCGCACTCTTCCCAACCCACCAGAGTTACCTGCCACACAGGCCACCACCTCCTCCCCTGCACAGAGGCAGCAACCCAGAGCAGCCACCCTCACCCCGCAGGAGAAGCAGATCTGTCCCACCCACCCCCTTCACTCCCTGCCCAGAGGAGAGGGACCGAGTGAGCTGGAAACGTGCCAGGTGGGTGCAGCATGAGATGGACAGAGCCCCTCCCCTCCCCCGCTGGCTGAGCAGAGCAAGCCCTGCAAAGGCAGCTCGGAGCTCACCGAAATCTGGGGGTCACGTATCGCCTCTGGGTCAAGGGTGGGCCTAGGGTCCCATGCGCCAGGTGTGTGAAACCTCTGGAACCAAGGGCTGGAAGGCCCACAAAGCCTGAAGTCGGTCCGAAGCCCTGGTGCAGCGCTGCCGGACTATTGGTGTTGGACTAAAGTGATCTGGCTGGAGGGCTGAGTCGCAGGATAAGGCAGCCCGGTGCAGGCCCAGTGCAGGCCTCGGCAGCTGTCTGCAGGGGGTGCCAGAAGAGGAGAGGCTGCTCTGGAATATATGTGCACAATAAGATGACCACCCTCTTTCCAAATGCTTTTGTTGCTCTGCGCATACTTCTAACACTTCCTGTAACAGACCAGTGGAGAACGCAGCTTCTCCAAGCTGAAGTTAATAAAAACACATCTACGCTCCACAATGACACAGGAGAGGCTGGTCGGCCTTGCAACCATCTCAACAGAGCATGAGCTGGCCCAGACTGTGAACCTTCAGGAAGCAGTTCAAATCTTTGCAACCAAGAAGGCACGGAAAGCACCACTTTGATTATTCAAAGAGATAAAAATGCCAGTATTTACTATGGAGACAAGAAAAGTTACATTTGCTGTTCAGGTGTTTGAAAGTTAAGTGTTACTTAAAATTTTTGAACAAGGCATTTTAAGTTGTTAGTTCTCCTTTATTGGGGTAGGTAGCAGAGCAGGACCATGAGAGGAGTAGAACAGGAAGAAGGCAGAATTGAGACCTTTAAAAGTTTGGCCCAAGTGAGGGGGCATGGGGGTGTCATTTGAGCTCCCCGCCTCAGGTGCCAAAATGTTGTGGGCTAGCCCTACCCCCAATCTCTGGGCTCTCCCCCCAGGCCTAAAGCCAGACCATCTGAGGACTGGAGAGAGAGAGAGAGTATGTGTGTGTGTGTGTGTGTGATCTCTCACACACCCTAGAGACGGCAACAACTGGTGGGCTCATCTGTGACAATTCGACCAACAGCTCTTAGCTAACATCTATAGCAGAAACCCTCCATGTCTCACCCTGGTTTTCAGACCAGCCAGCTGTTCTGAGGGCCCATTGTTGCTAGCTTGTCTGAGAGCCCCTTACCTTGGCGCTGGGGGCTCCGTGTTTAGTACTCCTGGGGGAATTATTGTGCTGCACATAATTTTTTTCCACTAAAATAACTTCTGCCAGAAAGTTGCTGCAGTTCCACCTTTTGCCCAGCAGGGGCCACTGTGATGCTAGAACAGAGCAGCCACTCCCGGGCAGGAGCAGCCCCAGCTGCCGATAAGGAAGGGAAGAGGTTGCCTGCCTGGCGGCACTTGTCAGGCCATGTCAGGAAACGGGGGGAGAGACAATGTTGGGCTGGGAGGTCAGAGACTGGGGGTCATAAGGGCTATTGGGCGAGGACAGACTGGGGCAGGGGCTGAATGGGAGTGGAGGTGCAGGGCCACATAGGGACAGTGGGGAGGGGGTGCAGGGCCACATGAGAGAAGCGGGGTTGCTGAGGGGGCACAGGGACCCATGGGGATGGGGGAGGGGGTGCAGGGACACATGGGAGAGTGCAGGGACACATGAGGGGTGTCTGAGTGCGGGTGGAGGGACACATGGGGACAGTGGGAGGGGGTGCAAGGACACATGGGGACATTGTGTGTAAGGGTGTAGCGGGGTGGTCACCCGCTCTGGCCCAGAAAGGGTTAAAGCCAGCCCTGGGACAGGGCTGGGAAGGAAAGCCTGGGCTGATTGGGGAAGCAGCGGCAGCTGGGCCACGCCCCAATCAGGCCCAGCTGGTCCCTATAAGGGGCTGCGAGCCAGAAGCCCAAACAGTCTGTCTCTGTCTGTAGAGAGAGAAGGGCCTGGCTGCAGGGAGCTAGAGACAGGATACCTGAGTGGAGCAGGGCTGGGGAAAGGCGGAGGAGCCGGGGAGCTCTAGCCTGGAAAGCCCCAGGCTGCGGCCTAGCAAAGGCCAACAGGTACTGGGAGTCTCTCTCTGCCTTCAGCGAGAGAAGGGCCTGGCTGCTGGGAAGCTCAGGGTGCCTAGAGTGAGGCCGGGCTGGCAACGCCCAGGCTGCAGGGCCTTGTACAGGGCTCCAGAAAGGCACTGGGTTCCAGAGAGGGGCAGCAGGTCCAACCCCAACCTAGCCTATGATGAGTGGCTGACACTGCAGTCTGCCCCAGGGCGCGGGGGCTAGTTGGTGACTGGCAGTAGCCTACGACTGAGGCAAGGTGGGGATAGTGGGTGGAGGGTTCCCCTGGGAGGGGGGAGACCCAGAGAAAGGGGCACCGGGGTCTTGGGAGGGACACGGGCCAGTGGCAGCCGGATCACCAGCCTGCAGGGGGCGCTCCAGACGCTGGGAGAGCTAATTCCCTGGACGACCAGCAGGAGGCGCCGCAGGGGTGAGTCCGCGCTCCCTTACAAAGGGACCACCTAACACAAAGGCATTGGTGTAAGGGACCACCTAACACCAAACCTATGACCACCTAACACAAAGGCAGCTCACCTGGGTGGCAGGACAGATCGGAGTGTCTGTGACTCCATGATCAGGCTGTTACAGCGCCTGAGGAGTTTGCACTTGATAATTGGTTGGTGAAATCTAAGTATAGAACTCACAGCCAGTTTGGGGTTTGGTTCCTACCAGTCTGCCCATGTCCCTACAGGACAGCTTGACAGTGTTCACTAAACAGTGCAACAGACACTTTTCTGTGCCAGGAGTTCTAGCTTCATCCAGTGTTAGTTCAGCTGTCCTGGGCCATTACACAGGTTTAGAATCATAGAATATTAGGGTTGGAAAAGACCTCAGGAGGTCATTTAGTGCTTCACCACCCTCTTAGTGAAATAGTGTTTCCTAATATCAAACCTAGACCTCCCTCACTGCAACTTGAGACCATTGCTTCTTGTTCTGTCATCTGCCACCACTGAGAACAGCCGAGCTCCATCCTCTTTGGAACACCCCCTTCAGGTAGCTGAAGGCTGCTATCAAATCCCCCCTCACTCTTCTTTTCTGCAGACTAAACAAGCCCAATTCCCATAGCCTCTCCTTGTAAGTCATGTGCCCTAGACCCCTGATCATTTTCGTTGCCCTCCGCTGGACCCTCTCCAATTTTTCCACATCCTTCTTATAGTGGGGGGGCCCAAAACTGAACGCAATACTCCAGGTGTGGCCTCACCGGTGCCGAATAGAGGGGAATAATCACTTCCCTGGCAATGCTCCTACGAATACAGCCCAATATGCCATTAGCCTTCTTGGCAACAAGGGCACACTGCAGACTCATATCCAGCTTGTCATCCACTGTAATACCCAGCAGAACTGCTGCTTAGCCAGTTGGTTCCCAGCCTGTAGCGGTGCATGGGATTCTTCTGTCCTAAGTTCAGGACTCTGCACTTGTCCTTGTTGAACCGCATCAGATTTCTTTTGGCCCAATCCTCCAATTTTTCTAGGTCACTCTGTATCCTATCCCTACCCTCCAGCGTATCTACCTCTCCCCCCACTTTAGTGTCATTTGCAAACTTGCTGAGGGTGCAATCCATCCCATCATCTAGATCATTGATAAAGATCTGACCCCGGGGCACTCCGCTTGATACTGGCTGCCAACTAGACATCGAGCCGTTGATCACTACCCGTTGAGCCCGACGATCTAGCCAGCTTTCTATCCACCTAATAGTCCATTCATCCAATCCATACTTTTTAAACTTGCTGGCAAGAATACTGTGGGAGACCGTATCAAAAGCTTTGCTAAAGTCAAAATATATCACGCCACTGCTTTCCCCATATCCACAGAGCCAGTTATCTCATCATAGAAGGCAATCAGATTGGTCAGGTTGGCTTCTCACAAGCTCTCACTTCCACTCACATGCTCCTGTCCGTCTCCTGTTTCTTTTCTCATTGACGGAGTCTAATCTACTTTCTGAAGGATGGGTCTTGGGCCCCAACTTATTTAATCTTTTCATTAATGATCTTGACACACACGTAGGACATGAGCTAATGAAATTTGCTGGCGACACAAAGTTAGGAGACAGCATCAATACTGTGGAGGATCGGAAGATTGTACAGGAAGAATGGGATGACTTAGAGGACTGGAGCAATAGAAATTTAATAAGCCATGCACTTAGGGTCTAATAAGAATTGCTTCTATAAACTGGTGTCTCATCCGGTGGAAACAGAGGAGGAGAAACACCTGGGTGTATTATTCAGTCACAGGATGACAATGAGCCACCAGTGCGGTGTGGCCATGAAAAAGGCAAATGCAACTCATTTGAAGATGGGGCCTGATCAATTTCTGAAGGGGGTTATGTGCTAAGGTTGCCTGCATTGTACTCCAGGGCCAAGGAGCCTGTCCTGTCCTTTGTCCTAATTGCTTCTTTCCAGTTCTCCCTCCATCTCTCTTCAGATCCTGCTGAGCTTTTCCTTTTCACCTTCCCCACAGAAGCATCAGGTTGTTCAGCACAGACAGGATAAAAACTCCAACTTCATTGTCTCCTGTGGGGAGTCTTGGGGCTTATCTCTGCCCAGGAGTCACACTGAGGCCAGTTCTAATGGCTCAGTTAGCTGGGCACAGCTAGTTCATGGAGGGTGTTCACACTGTTGCCCTTGCACCACTGCACGTTGCAACGCTTGTGTCCACAGAGAAGCACATTACACCATGAATACATCAGAGCACATGGCTTCAGGGACATTCTCAGAGCACAATCTAGGATACTTACTGGCATCTGAGGGAATTGCAGGAGAAGGGGTTGTGACGGCGCACCCCATCAGGCTTTATGGAAATATGCGTATGAATATATAGGACATAACTGGAATATGTTCTGTGCTACATATGCCATGTAACATATCTCTGTAAAGGTTATGATCTACTGGTTATGTTCATCCTATTTGTATACATGTATCATGTTTGTACTCAAAGTTATGAATATTGGCCATGTACTGGCTTGACTTCTAAATTACCTTAGTAGAGCATTTGGTCAGTTCCTGGAGAAAGGAATTCACAAAGTTAAGTGCCCAATCAGGAAGCACTTAAGGAACAATGCATCTTGGAATGCTCCAATCCACATTCAAGATACCAGGTGACCAATGGCTTCTGCCTGTAAAAACTGTGAGTCATGCATGGACATGTGACTTGCCCAGGTGACTCCTGAACTCCATCTTGGAGCTGGACTTTGCATAGGAGAGAGGAGGGGGGTCTCCACCCACAAGAGAGTCTATTTAAGCCCGTGGGAGACCCCCTCCATTTTGTCTTCAGCTGGCTAAAGAGAGAGCCTCTCCACCCCCCCAAAGATACCTGAAAGAAACTGGAACAAAGGACAGTGATTGCAAGGGGTGTGAGTGAGTGCTGGACCCAGACTAAAAGGAAATTAGTCTGTAAAAGGAAGCATTCTGGAACTGGTGAGGATCTTATCTGTATTCAGTTTCTTACTGTATTAGACATAGATTTGCGTATTTTATTTTACTTAGTAATTCACTTTGTTCTATAAGCTTTCGTGGGCTACAGCTCACTTCATCGGATGCATGTAGTAGAACACATTTTTCTCTCCTGCTGGGGGGGAGTGGTGTGTGTGTGTGTTCTACTACATGCATCCGATGAAGTGAGCTGTAGCCCACGAAAGCTTATGCTACAATAAATTTGTTAGTCTCTAAGGTGCCACAAGTACTCCTATTCTTTTTGCGGATACAGACTAACACGGCTATTACTCTGAAACCTGTCACTTTGTTCTTTCTGTTACTACTTGGAACCACTTAAATCCTACTTTCTGTATTTAATAAAATCACTTTTTACTTATTAATTAACCCAGAGTATGTATTAATACCTGGGGGTGTGGCAAACAGCTGTGCATACCTCTCTATTAGTGTTATAGAGGGCAAACAATTCATGAGTTTACCCTGTATAAGCTTTATACAGGGTAAAACAGATTTATTTGGGTTTAGAACCCATTGGGAGTTGAGCATTGAGTATTAAAGACAGAAACACTTCTGTAAGCTGCTTTCAGTTAAGTCTGCAGCTTCAGGGCAAGTAATTCAGACCCTGGGTCTTTGTTGGAGCAGAGGGGGGTGTCTGGCTCAGCAAGACAGGGTGCTGGGGTCCCGAGCTGGTAGGGAAAGCAGGAGCAGAGGTAGTCTTGGCACATCAGGTGGCAGCTCCCAAGAGGGGTTTTGTGATCCAACCCATCACAGGGGTCAAATATCCATCAGCCTGAGAAGGCACCTCTGCCTGTGCTCATTGTCATCATGGCTGAGGGACAGAGAATGCAGTGCTCCTGTGTGTTAAGACAGGAAAGCAGACCCTGCTACACTAGACTGGACTCAGCCGAGAGGCACGGGAGTGCTGAGTTTGGTGAGCCATTCCTCTTTGATCTATGCTCACAGCAGCCACACTCAGTGGATTGACAATCTGGGGTCCAACCAATAAGCACTGAATGGTGGGACCGGATTATTCTGGAGACCCTGGATGGCCAGCAGTGCCTCCAGAACTGCCAGGTGCAGAAGGTCGTGTTCCTGGAATTGTGTCCCAAGTTTACCCAGACCTGCAGCACTATGACGAGAGCTGCCACCAGTGTGGAGTGGCACAGCAATATGGGAACTCGCCACACTAGATTGTTACTGGTCTGTGAGTAAATCTGCAGTGGGGCACTGATGGATGTCTGCCATGGAATTCAGCATGTCCTACTGCACAGGGAGACAGTGGACATTGTGAAGGATATAACAGATGACTTCATGCAGTCAGGGTTCCCTGATTGTGGCAGTTAAGATCAATATGCCAAATCTGTGCCAGTCTCACCTAGCCTCTGAACACAGCAATAGGAAGGGCTGTGGCTCGCTTGTTCTGCAGGCCTTACTGTCTGTAAATCTGCCCCCATATGCACTAACAGTGGATGGACTGGAGGAGGTCCGGGGGAGCAGGATATACAGATGTTATGAACTACTGGAACTGCAGCAAGGGACTTTTCCCCAAGCTGCCCAATTGACATCACTGAGTGTCCCGTTCCTGGGATTGTCCAGCCCAGCTCCCTTGACTCATGAAGCCATGCAGGAGCAATGAGCAAAGTAACCACCAGCTAAGTGGCTGCAGAGTGAACTGGTCTGTGCTGCGGGCAGATGGAAGAGCAGGGCGAGATGTCTGATGCCACGTCTGGATTCCTATGCTATCTGTATGTTGCGGGAAGCAGGGAAGGGAGGCTGTATACTAATTCTGAGCAGTGGAGTAATAGCAGGGCTGCTCGGTAGAGAGGAGCTCTTTTGCCGTTGTGATATAGATAGGTTCCTTAGGCCCAGGAACATGTATATGCACAGGGGACAGCGCTCGGCCTGGAAATGGCTGTGCTTTGGCTCTCAGCTCCCCACCTAGACCAAGCGCCCCTGAACTAAACCATGCAGCAGACACACATCCCGGCAGAGCCATACAAACTGCAGTACCTCAGGCCATGGCTGTTCCCCGTGGTGATGTGCAGGGGGCACTCCTAGGGGGCGCAATGCATCTGCCAGTAGTCAGTGTTCTCCATGCTCCACAAAGCAAGGCACTAAGGTTGCCTGTTCCCATGTGTTCTCCGGCAGCACTGGTTGCATTTCCACTAACTGCCCCATGCTCATCTGGAGTTCTGTCCTCCCACCACTCCTTGAACATCTCCTCATGCCACCCTGCCATCCCGACTGCCTGCGCCCTGGCACTTGGCCAGAATTCCAGGAAGCATTTTGCCCCCTCTCATGCCCTCCTTCTCCTGATGGTCACCAAACTCCGCCCTGGTGCTAGGTCCATGGTGAAGGCTTTTACCCACTGAACAGGCTGATAAAGCAAACCCAGGGCACTTGTTAGCCACAGCTAAGTGCCACGATGATGGACATCAGGTCTCCCTGGCTACAGCATGCAGGAGAGGAGCTCACAGGTCTACAGTAATGAGCACAGCCTCCATAAGCAGACAGCTGGGAGGTCGTAGGTGGTCACAGACACAGCCCAGGTAAGTTTGAGTTTGCAATCCTTTGTGTTTCTCGTCTCCTCTGCCACGCTCATGTTCACACAACGCCCTTCAAGACAGACTCTCAAAGCACTGTTCAGACAGAAATCACGTCCTGTTCACCCTACAGCAGCCACCTCTGGGTGGAATGAGGCAGCCTCTGAAACAGTGCACTGCAGCACTATACAACAGTTTCGGACAAGCTCCAAAGAAGTAGCCTGAACACACATGAAACTGCAGGGAATTAGGTAGCATTTGGATCACATCAAAATCTAAATAATTGTAAGTGTGGCATGGAGCCCAGCTGTGGCTGGTGAATGCAGCAGCGTCCTCATGTGGTGGCAATTCTCTGCTCCCTCACTCCTAATCCAGCTCATTTACACCCTGGTTTGGGGAGCCCAAGTTGAGCCAACTTGAGCCTGGTTTCTGGAGGGGCTGAGCCCCTGCAGCCTGGCTGGTGGCAGTTGGAACTGGGAGTGCTCAGCACCTCTGACAGGCCAAAGCCTCGGAATTCATGGGCATTTTTAAGGTGAGGGGCTAAACCTCACACTTACGAGGTGTGGGCTGCCTGGCTTCGCGCTAGGCTAGGTGACCGCGACGTGGGCCTGACAGAGACGGCTATGCAGAAGCTCTGGCTAGCGCAGAAGCTGGCTGCACACACGGGCTGGCCAGACCATACCCCGCTGGCAGCACAGCGTTCTAAGGGACTTCCATTGCCCTTGTCACTATAGGACCTAAGCACCTCTGACCTCAATACATTTGTCCTCCCAATATCCCAGAGAAGTATGACAGTGCTCTCAGATGGGAAACTGAGGCCAGTCTAGGTGTTATGTTCACAAAGGGGACTTGGGCATTGTGACACCTAGCTCCTCGGTGCCCTGCTGCCCAGGGAATTCACAGCCCTGAGCTAGGTGCCCAGGTCTCCACATAACACATCGGCAAAGTCAGGCACTTAAGAAAGGGACCATTGAAGCCAGCATGCTGAACAGGGAGCTGCCTGAGCCAGCCAGGGGCAACATGCAGAGAAGGCAGTGGGACTCAAGCCCAGATGCTCGCCTTTAGCTGGGCCTTAGGTGCCTGACAGATTGGAAGGAGGCACGTCCCTCCACTCAGGAATCGCAGCTGTGAACCCTCTCCTGGAGGTAGTTGCCTAAAAGAGACCTGCCCCTTCTCAGGACACCCCCCTGCCCCCCAATTACAGCCAATAGACAGTGGTCAGGGCACTCACCTGAGATAATTAAATCCCAGCGCTTTAATATCATGTGCTGCAAGGAGACACACTTAAGAGCCTCTTGCTGCTCATGAGCCTCCGTCTGAATCTCACTGATCTAGGGGTTCCTCTTAATGTTACGAAACAGAACCGGCTCCCAGTAATGTGGGAAAACTAAACACCACTGCTGGGTGCCTCTAAGAGGCAATACTTCCCCACTCGCAGGCAGTGAGTCTCGGTATAACAGAAAGCTTTTATTAAAAGGAAAAGGGAACCAGCATTAGTTTGGGAAAACTTCACAACCACATTCAAAAGCATGTGACCATAAGGAAACCCAACCCCACAACGCATTGGGCAGTATCCTTTGCCTCAGCTTCCCACCTTGCAGGGGAAAAGTCAGATGAATGAATGTCCCTTTACCACATCACTCCCCTCTCCCTCTGTTGCACCCCACTCACAGTTGGCTGTCCTTGGTTAGCAAAGTCCCAGAGTTCAGAGATGTGGTCACCTCCCACCCTAGAAGGGAGAGAACATTGAACAACATCTCTGCAGTCACACCTCTGAAACTGTCTGCTTTTCCTTGCTGCTATTTCTACCATGCCACATTCTGAGGTTCCATTGTTTAACCCAGGTCTTTAGTGATTTCACTGGGTAGCAGGGAACCTTGGTGCCAGTACAGCCTTTGCACTGTCTTTCATTTCATCACTGTCTTTACCCCTTTACCCACTGTCCTTAGACCTACTTATCAGTGATTCAGCTCTTGTAATCACTGGACACAAACACAGACCCTCAGTTAAGCCTAATCAGCTCTGTCTTTAAACACTAGAGAGGAAAGAGTCAAATGGTGGCTAGGACTCTTTGGGCAGAACCCATGGCACTAGGTTAGAGCAAAAAAACTCAGCCTTCACTCTTTCTCTGGGATTTAGCATCCCTACCACCTGCTTAGTGTGTAAGATTCAGTTTAGGGTGATCCCCCTCAATCAGGCAGGCTAAGTACAGTTCCTCTGTCCTTTACTAATACAATAAGGATAACAGCATTTCTTATCTTCACTGTTAAGGATGTGAGGGAGATTCCCAAACCTGAGCCATTCTTTTTGGGTGCGAGAAGATACCCCAACACCATCTGGAAGGAGGGTCCCAACTATGGGAAGGTTTCCCTCTGCTCCCGTTGACTGATCTACTTCCCTGGACCTTTCATCCTCCATCCAAAGGGTCAGTCCTAGGACCAATCCTATTCAACTTATTCATAAATGATCTGGAGAAAGGGGTAAAAAGTGAGGTGGCAAAGTTTGCAGATGATACTAAACTGCTCAAGATAGTTAAGACCAAAGCAGACTGTGAAGAACTTCAAAAAGCTCTCACAACACTAAGTTATTGGGCAACAAAACGGCAAATGAAATTTAATGTGGATAAATGTAAAGTAATGCACATTGGAAGAAATAACCCCAACTATACATACAATAGGATGGGGGCTAATTTAGCTACAACGAATCAGGAAAAAGATCTTGGAGTCATCATGAATAGTTCGCTGAAGACGTCCACGCAGTGTGCAGCGGCGGTCAAAAAAGCAAACAGGATGTTAGCAATCATTAAAAAGGGGATAGAAAATAAGACAGAGTATCTTATTGCACTTATATAAATCCATGGTACGCCCACATCTTGAATACTGCATACAGATGTGGTCTCCTCATCTCAAAATAGATATACTGGCATTAGAAAAGGTTCAGAGAAGGGCAACTAAAATGATTAGGGGTTTGGAACAGGTCCCATATGAGGAGAGATTAAAGAGGCTAGGACTTTTCAGCTTGGAAAAGAGGAGACTAAGGGGGGATATGATAGAGCAGGGGTAGGCAACCTATGGCACGCGTGCCAAAGTCGGCACACGAGCTGATTTTCAGTGGCACTCACACTGCCCGGGTCCTGGCCACCAGTCTGGAGGTCTCTGCATTTTAATTTCATTTTAAATGAAGCTTCTTAAACATTTTAAAAACCTTATTTACGTTACATACAACAACAGTTTAGTAATATATATTAGACTTATAGAAAGAGACCTTCTAAAAACACTAAAATGTATTACCGGCACGCAAAACCTTACATTAGAGTGAATAAATGAAGACTCGGCACACCACTTCTGAAAGGTTGCCGACCCCTGTGATAGAGGTATATAAAATCATGAGTGATGTAAAGAAAGTAAATAAGGAAAAGTTATTTACTTGTTCCCATAATACAAGAACTAGGGGCCACCAAATGAAATTAATAGGCAGCAGGTTTAAAACAAATAAAAGGAAGTTCTTCACACAGCACACAGTCAACTTGTGGAACTCCTTGCCTGAGGAGGCTGTGAAGGCTAGGACTATAACAGTGTTTAAAAGAGAACTGGATAAATTCATGAAGGTTAAGTCCATTAATGGATATTAGCCAGGATGGGTAAGGAAGGGTGTCCCTAGCCTCTGTTTGTCAGAGGGTGGAGATGGGTGGCAGGAGAGAGATCACTTGATCATTGCCTGTTGGGTTCACTCCCTCTGGGGCACCTGGCATTGGCCACTGTCGGTAGACAGGATACTGGGCTAGATGGACCTTTGGTCTGACCCCGTATGGCCATTCTTATGTTATATTCTTATGGTGACAGATCTGAGGAACTGTCCCAAATTGAGGTGTCATTAGAGAAGGTTTTGGAACAAATTGATAAACTAAACAGTAATAAGTCTCCAGGACCTGATGGTATTCACCCAAGAGTTCTGAAGGAACTCAAATGTGAAATTGCAGGACTACCAACTGTCATCTGTAACCTATCATTTAAATCAGCTTCTGTACCAAATGACTGGAGGATAGTTAATGTGATGCCAATTTTTAAAAAGGGCTCCAGAGGTGACCCTGGCAACTACAGGCCAGTAAGCCTCACTTCAGTAACGGGGAAATTGGTTGAAACTATCAAAGAACCAAATTGTCAGACACATAGATTAACAAAATTTGTTGGGAAATAGTCAACATGGTTTTTGTTAAGCGAAATCATGCCTCATCAATCTACTAGAATTCTTTGAGGGGGTCAACAAGCATGCAGACAAAGGAGATCCAGTGGATATACTGTACTTAGATTTTCAGAAAGCCTTTGACAAGGTCCCTCACCAAAGCCTCTTAAGCAAAATAAGCAGTCATGGGATAAGAGGAAAGGTTCTCTCATGGATTGGTAACTCGTTAAAAGGTAGGAAACAAAGGGTAGGAATAAATGGTCAGTTTTCAGAATGGAGAGAGGTAAATAGTGGTGTCCCCCAGGGATTTGTACTGGGCCCAGTCCTATTTAACATATTCATAAACGATCTGGAAAAAGGGGTAAACAGCAAGGTGGCAAAATTTGCAGATGATACAAAACTACTCAAGATAGTTAAGTCCCAGGAAGACTGTGAAGAGCTACAAAAGGATCTCACAAAACTGGGTGACTGGGCAACAAAATGGCAGATGAAATTTAATGTTGATAAATGCAAAGTAATGCACATTGGAAAACATAATCCTAACTATACATATACAATGATGGGGTCTAAATTAGCTGTTACCACTCAAAAAAGAGATCTTGGAGTCATTGTGGATAGTTCTCTGAAAACATCCACTCAATGTGCAGCGGCAGTAAAAAAAAGTGAACAGAATGTTGGGAATCATCAAGAAAGGGATAGATAATAAGACAGAAAATATCATATTGCCTCTATATAAATCCATGGTACACCCACACCTTGAATCCTGCGTGCAGATGTGGTTGTCCCATCTCAAAAAAGATATATTGGAATTGGAAAAGGTTCAGAAAAGGGCAACAAAAATTATTACGGATATAGAACGGCTTCCGTACGAGGAGAGATTAATAAGAGTGGAACTTTTCAGCTTGGAAAAGAGGCGACTAAGGGGGGATATAACAGAGGTCTATAAAATCATGAGTGGTATAGAGAAAGTAAATAAGGAAGTGTTATTTACTCCTTCTCATAATACAAGAACAAGGGGCCACCAAATGAAATTAATAGGTAGCAGGTTTAAAACAAACACAAGAAAGTATTTTTTCACGCAATGCACGGTCAACCTCTGGAACTCCTTGCCAGAGGGTGTTGTGAAGGCTAATACTATAACGGGGTTCAAAAGGGAGCTTGATAGATTCATGGAGAATAGGTCCATCAATGGCTATTAGCCAGGATGGGCAGGAATGGTGTCCCTAGCCTCTGTTTGCCAGAAGCTGGGATTGGGTGACAGGCCATGGATCACTTGATGATAACCTTTGGGGCACCTGCCATTGGCCACTGTCAGAGGACAGGATACTGGGCTTGATGGACCTTTGGTCTGACCCAGTATGGCCGTTCTTATGTTCTTACCACTGCACACAACACTAGGGTAATTTGTAACCCAACCCCAGCCCAAAGTGATCATTTTGGCAAAGCAGATCCATCATGCTGTGCACCTAGGCAGAGTAGGCCTGTCTATGCAAACACAGTCGGTTCCTGAAGTCTTTTTCACCATCTCAACACTAGATGTCAGGGGAGAGCTCATTCAGACCCTGCTTACAGGGGAAAAAAAGATGCATGATCATGGGGGACTTCAATTTGAGTGACATCTGCTGGAGGTCTCATGCTGCCAGCACTAAAACATCATTGGAATTTTTAAACATTATAGATAACAATTTCCTAACTCAAAAAGTGGTGCAGCCAACATGGGGGAATTCTATATTAGACCTTGTCTTGATAGATAAAGAGGAACTGAGCACAGAATTAAAAATTAATGGTAACTTAGATACAAGTGGTCATGACTTGATCACACTTATAATCTGCAAACAGAATAAAGTCCAGACCAGTCCAGTTTCAGCAAGATGAAAACAATTATGAACCAGATCAGCTGGGAAGAAAATTTTAAAAACAAAAAAATGTGAACGATAATTGGAAGTGTTTAAGAACACTTTACTAGATATTCCAAAAGTCACAATCCCATAGTTGAGGAAGACCATATTTTTCAACCTATTTTAGAGAGGGAGTGAAGGCAACTATATATACAGGAAACTGATAGTAATGAATATAAATTGGAAGATAGGAACTGTAGAAAACTGATAAAGGAAGCAAAGGGACACAAGGAGAAATCTAGGGACAGCAGATTTAAGGACAATAAGGAGATTTTTAAGTATATTAGGAACAAAATGAATCCTACCAATGGTATTGGTCCATTACTAGATGGAAATGGTAGAATCAATAATAATTCAGAAAAGGCAGAAGTGTTCAATAAATATTTCTGTTCTGTATTTGAGAAAAAAATTGATGATGTAGTCACATCATACAATAATACTCTTTCCATTCCACTAGTATCTCAGGAGGATGTTAAACAGCAGCTACTAAAGTTGGTCATTTATAAATCAGCAGGTCCAGATCATTTGTACTGAAGAGTTTTAAAAGAGCTGGCTGAGGCTCATGCTGGTCATTAATGTTGTTTTTCAATAAATCTTGGAACACTGGGGAAGTTCCATAAGACTGGAAGACAGCTAATGTTGTGTCAATATTTTAAAAGGGTAAACAGGATGACCAGGGTAATCATAGGCTTGTCCATCTGACATCTATCCCAGGCAAGATAATGGAGTGGCCGATAAGAGACTCGATCAATAAGGAATTAAAGGAGGGCAATATAATTAATGCTAGTCAACATGGTTTTATGGAAAATAGAGCTTGTCAAACTAACTTGATTTTATATGAGATTTCAAGGTAATAGTGCTGAGATTACATATTTAACTTCTGTAAGGCATTTGACTTGGTACCGCATAACATTTTGATTAAAAAGCTAGACTGATATACACTTAATATGGCACACATTAAATGGATTAAAAACTGGCTAACTGACAGGCCTCAAAATGTAATTGTAAATAGGGAATCATCATTGATCAGGTGTGTTTCTAGTGGGGCTCCGCAGAGGTCTGTTCTCGGCTCTGTGCTATTTAACTCTTTTATCAATGACCTGGAAGAAAACATAAAAACATCACTGATAGTTTGCAGAAGACACAAAAATTGGTGAGTGGTAAATAATGAAGAGAACAGGTCACTGATTCATAGCGATCTGGATCACTTGGTAAGCTGGGCACAAGCAAACAATATACGTTTAAATACAGCTAAATATAAATGTATTTGTGATGGGTTCCCTGGGGTACAGCCAGTGGCGGATTAATAATTTTGCTGCCCCATGGCCCTGAAATAATTGCCGCGCCTGGCCCCGCCCCGACTCCACCCTTTTCCTGCCCCCATTCCAACCCCTTCCCCAAAGTCCCGCCCCAACTCCGCCCCCTCCCTGCCCCTATTGGATCCCTTCCCCAAATCCCCGCCCCAGCCCTGCCTCTTCCCCAGCACGCCGCGTTCCCCCTCCTTCCCCCTCCCTCCCTGCCCAGCGAAACAGCTGTTTTGCGGCGCAAGTGCTGGGAGGAAGGGGAGAGAAACAGGAAGCGGCGGCGCGCTCGCGGAGGAGGCGAGCTGGAGCAGGGGAACTTCTCCGTGGGTGCTCAAATTTGCCGCCCCTGCAAATTTGCCACCCTAGGCCTAGGCCTTGTCGGCGTGGGCAATAATACGCCACTGGCTACAGCCTGCAACTGTAGGACCGCTGTGCCCCCTGAACTCTCTCCAGCCTGGGCTGTCTCTCACAATGCCTTGCTAGTGACCAGCAGCGAATTCCTCCAGGAGCTGTGATCACTCAGTACAACCACATGTGGAGACCCAACACCCAGCTAGATTGCATGAATGCTCCCAGAGCCACTCATGAATCACACAGAGAAAGACACCAGAGCCAAATCCCCCCAGCTCCCAACCTTGCACCTCAGGAATATACCATCTTGCACTGCTCAAGACGAGCAGTGCAGATTTATTAATTGGTTCACCACTCCATCAATGGAAACTGGATATACACCAGCCTTTGCAAAACCTGAGCAGATTTACCACACACTTCATACAAACTCACTGGTAAAGATAAACGGTAAAACAAATTTATTGACTACAAAAGATAGATTTTAAGTGATAGGCAAAAGGTCAGAGTTAGTTACCAAAAGAATATAAAATATAAGCACGCATTCTAAACTCTCAACCCTATTAGACTGGGCAACATCTAGATTAAGCATTTTTTCTCACCCCACTGGATATTGCAGTTCATAGTATACAGATTTTACCCTTGAAATCTGCGCCAGTCCCTTCAGTTGGAGTCTTCAGAGTGTCCTTGTTGCTTGCAGCGTAGGTGGGTGAAGGAGAAAGGCCAAGCATGGGCTCCCTGTGTTCGGTTTTATGTCCTCCGTCCATGTGCTTGGAAAACACAAGTCCAGGCATGTCTGGGTGGGCATTACTGAGTCTCCAGGCAAGGTTGAGCAATTCCCCTGGTGTGGCCTCATGCAGGTGAGTCATTGGATTGTAGCTCCCTGGCTGGACAATGGTTGTTGATAGGTTGATTGACACCCCAGCCAGGTGTTGGTTACTTTCCTTGCTGTTGCCTCTGGAGAGCTAATATCTGGCTGAATCCCCAATTTACAGCATGTTTTAGTGACAGCCATACAACACAATTCTCATAACTTCATATGCACTAATGATATACATATATGGATAGAGAAATGACTTTCAGCAGATCATAACCTTTCCCCTGATACCTCACACAGCCTGCTTTATATATAAGATCATGATGATATAAAAACGAGGAATATGGGGGTTCCAGGACGCTCCCCAAGGTATAAAATGTCACAGTAGCCATCTGAGAACAAAGAACGTAGGCCATACTTATAGGACTGGGGACCCTATCCTGGGAAGCAGTTACTCTGAAAAAGATTAGGTGGTGGTGGATAATCAGCTGAACATGAGCTCCCCAAAATACCCTCTAGCTGGGTGGTTAGGGTACTCACCCGGGGTGTGGGTTCAAGTCCCTACTCCAAGTCAGGCAGAGTGGGGATCCAAAGCTGGATCTCCCACATCCCAGTTGAGTGCCCTAACCACTGGGCAATTGGAATAATAGGACATGGGCACAGGCATATAGTTGGCCATGCATGCTCAGCACACACCTAGAAGCTCAGGCCCTGCAGGCGAGCTAGGCAAGGAATTTAGTGCAACAGTCTCACTGGTGTGAGTCAGGACTCCAAGCAGCTCAGTGGCATCAGGACTTAGGTGGCTTGTGCATGCTGACTGGTGGGACATTACGTGCCTCCAGGGGAGGCCGTGATTTTGTGAATGTCACTGGTGCCTAAATGTTGGACTTAGCTTCCCCTTTAGGGAACCTAGGTACCTACATCCCTTTGTGAACCTAGCCTTAAGTGACTTGCCCAAGGTCACCCCAGTGAGTCTGTGGCAGAGGAAAGAATTGAATCTAGGTCTCCCAAGGCTCAGCTAGTGCATTAATCAGCAGGCCATCCTTCCTCTCTCTGCATGCATCCTACCTGCATGCCACTCCACTTCCAGGTTATATTCCAGGTGCTTATTTCCCTTCACAGAGCCCAAAATATCCTAGTCCCAAGTCACCTCAGGGAGGCCTCCTGTGCACCTAGTAACCAGAGCTCTTCAGCTCTCTAGCAGAGTGTGATGGATGCACCGGGTATCAGGGCATGCTCTCAGTAGCAGCTGTCGCCTCAAGATCCAACCAAAGCAGTTTTCATTCGACAGCTGGCTCCTGCCCTGAGGATCTTTGCAGCTATCTTGTGGAGAGTATTGTTCACATTCTGGGTAGATTTTATGGGGACAGTTTTGACCCTCAGTGGCCTGGGACCAGCCTACCTGACAGATGCCTCTTCCATGATCACTGGCCACCCTGTGACAGCGGGCAGGGCTGGTGCTAGATCTCCCCCGTACTTTCAGGGCACGATGCATGGCCCACTTGACTCTGCTGAGCTTTGAAGAGAGGCAGGGTCTGGAGACAGTGCTTAATTTGTAATGAAAGAGGTGCCAGGGCTCAAGCTGGGCAGCTGGAGAGCGGTGGCTACTGGTGGGGCGCCCAGCTCTGAAGGCTGCACTGCCGCCGGCAGCAGCACAGAAGTAAGGGTGACATGGTATGGCATTGTGTACAGTGCTGCTAGTGGCGGCACTCAGGGCCGGCCTTAGGGGTGGCCAAGCTGGGCCACCGCCCAGGGCACCATGCTCAGGGGGACGCTGTTTGGTACCTCCCAATCTGACCTGCCAAAAGCCAGCTGGGCTTATGGAGGCAGCCAGGCAGGCAAGCGGTGTCCAGACATGCAGCACTGGAGAGAGCAGATGGACCCAGGCTGCAGGGGGACAACTGGACCTGCCAGGTAACTCCTCCAGAGCAGGGTATCCGGAGCTCCCCTCCCTCCCTGGATGGAGGCCCCCATGTTAGAGGCCATGCCTGAGCTGGAAGAGGCTCTCGATTTCTCTGGGATGAGCAGCTGAGGGGGGAGGGGGAGCGTGTTCCAGCTGCTCTACATGTCCCTGCTGGAGGCTCAGAGCCTCCTGCTGTCTAGGTTGTGGGGGTGGGCCTGCAATATCACCCCCTCACAGCGCCACGCCTGTTGAGGCTGGGGCTCTCTTGTTTCCCCTGGAAGGTAGGGGAGTGCATGCTGTCAAGGCTGAATCCCCACTCTGTCACTCCAAGTGCAGAAGTGGGGGCCCACAAGGATTTTAAAAATTAATACTGGCCATTCCAGGTTTGTATTAAACTCCCAAGGTTACAGCTTCTCTCTGACCTTGGCTTGGTAAACGCTGCCACCACCTAAATTTAAAAAAACCCTTTGAACCCAGGAAGGAGCACTTGGGAATTCCATCCTGTGGGGTACCCTCAAGCCTTTTCACACGCCGCCCCCCGGGGGAAGAGCTGAGAAAGAAAACAAAGGAAATTAGCTGTGGCTACCAGCTAATCAAACAACATGCACAAACCTCTTAGGACACCAAAAATCCAATCCTGTTCTTAAAAAAGGTAAATTTTATTAAAAACAAAAAGGGAAAAATACATCTGGAACTTAAGCTTTTTGCTAGATCTTAAAAGAAACAATTACAAAAATTAAGCACCCAAAATAGCTTTCTTGGGGGTTCAGTTTAAAGATTACAAGCAAACAAAAGCATCTGGGGTTAGCACAGAGGAGATCCACAAGCCAAAATAAGAAATAAACCTGATCGCGTCTAGCTAAACATTCTAATCTACTTACACATTTGGAGTTCAGATAAGTAGTTCTAGGCATGATCTGATGATTTATGATCATACCTGGCTTAAGCTGCTTACAGCATTACTGCTCTGTCCCTCCAGCCCAGAGAGAACAGACAAAGGGAAAGTTTCTTTCCCCAATTTAAAAGTTTCTAGCCTTTCCATTGGCTCTTTTGGTCAGGTGCCCACTCCCTTCCTTTTACCTGTGGGCTTGTTAACCCTTTACAGGTAAAGCAGGCAGAGAACAGACACCAAGAGGGATTTTACAGCTAACTGGCTGGCTGGCTGTTCATAAACGGGGTCTACCCCCCCCCTTCATTTATTACACATGCTGTGCTCCACACATGTGCACAGCCCTGCTCCAATCCCTCTCCTGCAGGGGCGACATGTGGGGGGTCACGTGGGGTCATGTACCCCCCCAAGATTTCTGCCAGGATTTGCTGGCCAGCCCCCTCCCTGCGCAGCAGCTGCTGGAGCCGGCCAAGTGTGAGCTGCGGCCCGGAGAGAGAGGCAAACAAACTAGGAGCTGCAGGGAGGGGCTGCTGCTTTCCTGGAGGAGAGACTGAGGGGAAGGGCTGCCTGGGGGGGCATGACTTGAGCTGTTGGGGAGAACCTTTAAATCAGGGGTCTCAAACTCAAATGACCTCGAGGGCCACATGAGGACTAGTACATTGGGCCGAGGGCCGCATTTACTGACACCTCCCCCCCCCCTCGGCCCCGCCCCCCCTCCCCCCCTTCCATGAGGCCCCGCCCCTGCCCCGCCTCTTCCCACCCCTTCCCTGCCCCCATTCCAACCCCTTCCCCGAAATCCCCAACCCAACTCTGCCCCCTCCCTGCCCCCAGGGGGCACAGGAGGGGAGTGGGGTGCGGTGGGGGCTCAGAGCAGGGGGTCGGGGTGCGGCAGGGGACTCAGGGCAGGGGGTCGAGGTGCAGGAGGAGTGCGCGGGGCGGGCTCCAGCCCGACCCACACCGGGGGCAAGGCAGGCTCCCTGCTTGCCTGCCTGCCCAGCTGCTTCCTGGTGCGACACGGCTGCAGGTGAGGCAGGCAAGCAGGGAGCCTGCCCTGCCCCGGGTGCTGGTCGGCCAGGTAAACGTGGGGGGGCCGGGAGGAGCTCGCGGGCCGCATGCGATATCCCTGCGGGCCGCATGCGATAGCCCTGCGGGCCGCATGCGATAGCCCTGCGGGCCGCATGCGATAGCCCGCGGGCCGCGTGTTTGAGACCCCTGCTTTAAATTGTGCACACACACACTATGTCCCNTTACTTCAGCCCCCTTGTGGCTCTCATATCCTGGGACCAACATGGCTACAACACTGCAAACACCATAAGTTGTCAATGTCACATGTCAAGATATACAAATAAATATCCTAAAACCAGAAAGGATTTGTTGATTGAACTATTCATTCACTAGTCCATTTTTAACCAGCCCAATTCAGAGTCTAAATCACTGGATTTTGACTCTAACAAGTTCTCAAGCAGTGTTTTCCTTGTTTCCCTATTTGTATATTTCAATTATGATTGATGGAAATATTCTTGTGAGTTTGTGTGTGTACAGTGAAATCAACAGCTAATTTCTAAGTTACTATCTGCAAAAACAACTAGAGTTTTCAGGTGCCTAAATAGCCCCTGGAATCATGGTGAAAGTTGCCTCCCCACCCAAATCTGAAATGGCACCCCCGGTGAGCCAGGAGTGACCAGCGGGCTGCAGATGGCCATGGGCTCTGGCAAGGTGCAGTCCCTGTGTGGCAGTGCAGAGCCCGCCTTGAGCCGCAGGCTGAGTGCCAGCCACTATGAGCCACAGCAGCAAATGCACCTGTGGCAGAAGCTGAGGGGGCTGCCAGTGCTTCTGCGGAGCGGCTTGCGCTGCGGAGGAAGAACCCCACCACTGGGGGCCGGGCAAGTGACCATTGAACTTTCTTACCCTCTGTGTTTCATTTCACAATCTGATGCCATTCAAAAATAGCAGTCTTCCTTCTGTGCATCACATTGCAGGAATGCCTTAGGGTAAATGCTTAATCTAAAATCATCCATTCTCCATGTCTCTGTTAGGGGGCTCTGCCAAGGACTGAAACATGACAGCCCCTTAGCAAGGGACAGAGAAAATAGCAGGCCCTGAACTCAGGGGAGCATAGGAGTGAGCTGCTTCCTTCATATGCCCCAGGGATGTGTATTGTCCCAAAGGGGTTGGGAGACATGGTGGGACCACCGGAGCAGCTGGATAATCATAGAATCATAGAAGATTAGGGTTGAAAGAGACCTCAGGAGGTCATCTAGTCCAACCCCCTTCTCAAAGCAGGACCAACACCAACTAAATCATCCCAGCCAGGGCTTTGTCAAGCCAGGCCTTAAAAACCTCGAAGGATGGAGATTCTACCACCTCCCTAGGTAACCCATTCCAGTGCTTCACCACCCTCCTAGTGAAAAAGTTTTTCCTAATATCCTACCTAGACCTCTCCCACTGCAAATTGAGACCATTGCTTCTTGTTCTGTCATCTGCCACCACTGAGAACAGCCGAGCTCCATCCTCTTTGGAACCCCCCTTCAGGTAGTTGAAGGCTGCTATCAAATCCCCCCTCACTCTTCTCTTCTGCAGACTAAACAAGCCCAATTCCCTCAGCCTCTCCTCGTAAATCATGTGTCCCAGACCCCTAATCAGTTTTGTTGCCCTCCGCTGCACTCTCTCCAATTTGTCCACATCCTTTCTGTAGTGGGGGCCACGAAACTGTACGCAATACTCCAGATGTGGCCTCACCAGTGCCGAATAGAGGGGAATAATCACTTCCCTCGATCTGCTGGCAATACTCCTACTAATACAGCCCAATATGCCATTAGCTTTCTTGACAATNTAAATCATCCCAGCCAGGGCTTTGTCAAGCCAGGCCTTAAAAACCTCGAAGGATGGAGATTCTACCACCTCCCTAGGTAACCCATTCCAGTGCTTCACCACCCTCCTAGTGAAAAAGTTTTTCCTAATATCCTACCTAGACCTCTCCCACTGCAAATTGAGACCATTGCTTCTTGTTCTGTCATCTGCCACCACTGAGAACAGCCGAGCTCCATCCTCTTTGGAACCCCCCTTCAGGTAGTTGAAGGCTGCTATCAAATCCCCCCTCACTCTTCTCTTCTGCAGACTAAACAAGCCCAATTCCCTCAGCCTCTCCTCGTAAATCATGTGTCCCAGACCCCTAATCAGTTTTGTTGCCCTCCGCTGCACTCTCTCCAATTTGTCCACATCCTTTCTGTAGTGGGGGCCACGAAACTGTACGCAATACTCCAGATGTGGCCTCACCAGTGCCGAATAGAGGGGAATAATCACTTCCCTCGATCTGCTGGCAATACTCCTACTCATACAGCCCAATATGCCATTAGCTTTCTTGACAATAAGGGCACTCTGCTGACTCATATCCAGCTTCTCATCCACTGTAATCCCCAGGTCCTTTTCTGCAGAACTGCTGCTTAGCTATTTGGTCCCCAGCCTGTAGCCGTGCATGGGATTCTTCCTTCCTAAGTGCATGACTCTGCACTTGTCCTTGTTGAAACTCATCAGATTTCTTTTGGCCCAATCCTCCAATTTGTCTAGGTCACTCTGGACCCTATCCCTACCTTCCAGCGTATCAACCACTCCTCCCAGGTTAGTGTCATCTGCGAACTTGCTGAGGGTGCAGTTCATCCCATCATCCAGATCATTAATAAAGATGTTGAACAAAATTGACCCCCGGACCGACCCCTGGGGCACTCCGCTTGATACTGGCTGCCAACTAGACATCGAGCCGTTGATGACTACCCGTTGAGCCCGACAATCTAGCCAGCTTTCTATTCACCTTATAGTCCATTCATCGAATCCATACTTTTTTAACTTGCTGGCAAGAATACTGTGGGAGACCGTATCAAAAGCTTTGCTAAAGTCAAGATATATCGTGTCCACTGCTTTCCCCTCATCCACAGAGCCAGTTATCTCATCATAGAAGGCATTCAGGTTGGTCAGGCATGACTTGACCTTGGTGAATCCATGTTGACTGTTCCTGATCACCTTCCTCTCCTCCAGATGCTTCAAAATGGATTCCTTGAGGACCTGCTCTATGATTTTTCCAGGGACTGAGGTGAGGGACTCCCCGGATTCTCCTTCTTCCCTTTTTTAAAGACGGGCACTATATTTCCCTTTTTCCAATTGTCCGGGACCTCCCCCGATTGCCACGAGTTTTCAAAGATAATGGCCAATGGCCCTGCAATCACATCAGCCAACTCCCTCAGCACCCTTGGATTCATTGCATCCAACCCCATGGACTTGTGCATGTCCAGCTTTTCTAAATAGTTCTTAACCTGTTCTTTAACCACTGAGGGCTGCTCACCTCCTCCCCATACTGTGCTGCCCAGTGCAGCAGTCTGGGAGCTGACCTTGTCTGTGAAGACCGAGGCAAAAAAAGCATTGAGTACGTCAGCTTTTTCCTCATCATCTGTCACTAGGTTGCCTCTCCCTTTCAGTAAGGGTCCCACACTTTCCCTGTCCTTCTTCTTGTTGCTAACATACCTGTAGAAACCCTTCTTGTTACCCTTCACATCCCTTGCTAGCTGCAACTCCAATTGTGCCTTGGCCTTTCTGATTACACCCCTTCATGCTCTAGCAATATTTTTATACACCTCCCTAGTCATCTGTCCAAATTTCCACTTATTGTAAGCTTCTTTTTGAGTTAAAGCTCACCAAAGATTTCACTGTTAAGCCAAGCTGGTCGCCTGCCATATTTGCTATTCTTTCTGCACTTCGGGATTGTTTGTTCCTGCGCCCTCAATAAGGCTTCTTTAAAATACAGCCAGCTCTCCTAGACTCCTTTCCCCCTCATATTAGCCTCCCAGGGGATCCTGCCCATCAGTTCCCTAAGGGAGTCTAAGTCTGATAATCTTAAAAGATGCTGAAGAGCTCAGGAAGAGATGGCACTTCCCCTGGGGCACACACCCTATTTAGATATACGCCTTTCTGGGACAATTAATTAATTTTTTAACGCCTATGGCAGAGTCCTATTGGCTATATAAAGCACGTGTTGTGAGAGATCAAGCATGTTTTCTTGCCAATTCCGAGACAGACATTACAGGTATGTAATGTTGTTAAAGCTAGAATGTATGGGTTTGCACAGGAGGACATAGGTGTTTGAACTACGGGTGTGGGGGGTGCTGCAGCACCCCCTGGCTTGAAGTGGCTGCCATTATATATAGGGTTTACAGTTTCATAGAATCATAGAAGATTAGGGTTTGAAGAGACCTCAGGAGGTCATATAGTCCAATTCCCTGCTCAAAGCAGGACCAACACCAACTTAATCAACCCCATCAGGGCTTTGTCAAGCTGGGCTTTAAAAACCTCTAAGGAGGGAGATTCCACCACCTCCCAAAGTAACCCATTCCAGTGCTTCACCACCCTTCTAGTGAAATAGCTTTTCCTAATATCCAACCTAGACCTCCCCCACTGCAACTTGAGATCATTGCTTCTTGTTGTCATCTGCCACCACTGAGAACAGCTGAGCTCCATCCTCTTTGGAACCCCCCCTTCAGGTAGTTGAAGGCTGCTATCAAATCCCCCCTCACTCTTCTCTTCTGCAGACTAAGTAACCCCAGTTCCCTCTGTGACAAAGTGGGGGATTTCCTTGTTTTTTCCTTGTTTTCCAATGGTTTGCATGCAGAGGGGGTGGGCCTCAGTTTCCCTGGGTGTTACTGGTTTAACGAGGTGAGGGGAGAGGGAGTTTGTTGTTATAGAGGACCGGAGAGGGAACTTGGGACCCCAGCCAATGGCCTGGAGGATGGATACCTCAGCGACTGGTGACCTGGCGACCCAGAGGCCCAGCTCAGGAGTCGCAGCCAGTTCTGGCCAGTGGGAGGACAATGGGCTGCGAAGAGAGGACAACCGGTGACCTGACCAGCTGGTTCCAGCCAGAGGGGGCCAGAGGACAGAAGAGAGGAGAGGAGGCCCAGACGACCCTGTTTACGACCCTCTTTACCTGGATCGAAGACAATGGACAATGGCTTTGGGCCAGTGATATCAGATGCCCAGCTGGGAAGCAAGGGGGACTCTGGGCTGGAGAGAGGGGGCAGGCAGAGCCCACCTGGATGCAGGGGAGACTGGGATGTGCTGTGCTGAGGGAGACCAGGCCTGAGGCCCTGAGAGTTTCCTGTGCTGTGTTCAACGCTCAATAAAGCCTCCTGTTTTACGCTGGCTGAGAGTCACTCCGGTCTAGAGAACAGGGTTGCATCATCCCCTTCGGGGGATGGAGGCCCCGGGGGTTCAGAGCGAGTGGACTCCCTGAGGGGGCCCACGGCGAGAAACAGGTGTGCTAAGGCTCAGAGAGGTGTGGCTCCAGGAGGTGGAGGGGCCTAAGCCTGAGAGAGAGTGGACCCTCGAGAAGGGCTGTCTCACTGAAAGGGGCACCCCCCCCATGGACCGCATGGGGCCAAGAGTGGGCACGATCTGTGAGTCCGTGACACCCTCAGCTTCTTCTCGTAAGTCATGTGCCCCAGCCCCCTAATCATTTTCGTTGCCCTCTGCTGGACTCTCTCCAATTTGTCCACATCCTTCTTGTAGTGTGGGGCCCAAAACTGGACACAATACTCCAGATGTGGCCTCACCAGTTTGGTTCAATGGTTCTCAGCACCTCCATTATACAAATTGTTCCAGCAACCCTGCAGGAGGAACTTACCTACAAATGAATTGCTAATAAAGAGAATTTCTTCAGACTAAGCACTGGAATCAACTGCTGCAATATTGATTAGCCTAATCAACCAAATGATTAGTTTTGTAAAGACTGTGTAATAGCAGACAAAGTATGTCCAAGTCCAAAATTTATACCCTTTATGCAGGGTTTTGCACTTGTTTATATATTTTTATTATTGCTTTTTATTTTTAGCTAACATAGAACTTGCTAAGTGGTTGCTAACCTATATGATTCTAAGTTAAGTTTATTACATCACTGCCACCATCTGGAATTACAAAGCATGACTCACCTGTGCATACATTTTACCTGCTTTAACCTTTCAATAGCTCTCACTTCCTTTTCTTAGCTAATAAACCTTGAGCTAGTTTACTATAGAATTGGCTGCCAACATTGTCTTTGGCGTAAGATCTAGAGAACCAACTGATCTGGGGTAAGTGACTGGTCTCTTGGGACTGGGAGCAACCTGATGTGGTGTGATTTTTTTAAGTGACCTTTTATCACAAAGTCCAGTTTGTCTGTGTGGCAAGATAGACTGGAGAATCTAGGGGGACTGTCTGTGACTCCATGGTAAGACTGGTACAGTGATCCAGGAGTTCACATTTGTTACCAGCTTCGTGAAATCTATTTACAGAACACACCATCAGCTTAGCCTGACTGCCCTGAGGTAGGCACTCACGGTCATGAGGCACTCCACACAGCCTGATATCTAAGTCTTCAATAAACATTTAATTAAAAATTAAAATAATGGAAAATAGTTTGGAGCTAACACTTCCCATCAGATTCTTAAACTGAACACTTAAGCTAAGAGCTGAACACAAAAGGGACTGTAAAATGGGAATGTTTATCTGGTAGGTGCTTCAGAGCTCCAAATAAGTATTTACAGAAGCTCTTCTTACTTTTTGGCTGTTGTAAATGGATTGTCAAAAGAGGGCATCTTGAGGGGCCACATGTGGGGCCCAATCCTGCATACCTTGTACCCTCAAAATCACCATCACCAGGGGTGTTGGAACAGTTTTTATAGTGGGGGGTGCTGAGAGCCATTGAACCAAACTACAATAAAGCCAGGGGGTGCAGTAGCACCCCCAGTTTCAGCACCTATGCCATTAACTGATTTAATAGGGGTTCAGTGTCTGCTGAGAGGCCCACACATGAATAAGAACATAAGAACATAAGAAAAGCCGTACCGGGTCAGACCAAAGGTCCATCTAGCCCAGTATCTGTCTACCGACAGTGGCCAATGCCAGGTGCCCCAGAGGGAGTGAACCTAACAGGCAATGATCAAGTGATCTCTCTCCTGCCATCCATCTCCATCCTCTGACGAACAGAGGCTAGGGACACCATTCTTACCCATCCTGGCTAATAGCCATTTATGGACTTAGCCACCATGAATTTATCCAGTCCCCTTTTAAACATTGTTATAGTCCTAGCCTTCACAACCTCCTCAGGTAAGGAGTTCCACAAGTTGACTGTGCGCTGCGTGAAGAAGAACTTCCTTTTATTTGTTTTAAACCTGCTGCCTATTAATTTCATTTGGTGACCCCTAGTTCTTGTATTATGGGAATAAGTAAATAACTTTTCCTTATCCACTTTCTCAACATCACTCATGATTTTATATACCTCTATCATGTCCCCCCTTAGTCTTCTCTTTTCCAAGCCGAAGAGTCCCAGCCTCTCTAATCTCTCCTCGTATGGGACCCTCTCTAAACCCCTAATCATTTTAGTTGCCCTTTTCTGAACCTTTTCTAGTGCTAGAATATCCTTTTTGAGGTGAGGAGACCACATCTGTACACAGTATTCGAGATGTGGGCGTACCATGGATTTATATAAGGGCAATAATATATTCTCTGTCTTATTCTCTATCCCCTTTTTAATGATTCCTAACATCCTGTTTGCTTTTTTGACCGCCTCTGCACACTGCGTGGACATCTTTAGAGAACTATCCACAATGACGCCAAGATCTTTTTCCTGACTCGTTGTAGCTAAATTAGCCCCCATCATGTTGTATGTATAGTTGGGGTTATTTTTTCCAATGTGCATTACTTTACATTTATCCACATTAAATTTCATTTGCCATTTTGTTGCCCAATCACTTAGTTTTGTGAGATCTTTTTGAAGTTCTTCACAATCTGCTTTGGTCTTAACTATCTTGAGTAGTTTAGTATCATCTGCAAACTTTGCCACCTCACTGTTTACCCCTTTCTCCAGATCATTTATGAATAAATTGAATAGGATTGGTCCTAGGACTGACCCTTGGGGAACACCACTAGTTACCTCTCTCCATTCTGAGAATTTACCATTAATTCCTACCCTTTGTTCCCTGTCCTTTAACCAGTTCTCAATCCATGAAAGGACCTTCCCTTTTATCCCATGACAGCTTAATTTACGTAGGAGCCTTTGGTGAGGGACCTTGTCAAAGGCTTTCTGGAAATCTAAGTACACTATGTCCACCGGATCCCCCTTGTCCACATGTTTGTTGACCCCTTCAAAGAACTCTAATAGATTAGTAAGACACGATTTCCCTTTACAGAAACCATGTTGACTCTTGCTCAAGAGTTTATGTTTTTCTATGTGTCTGACAATTTTATTCTTTACTATTGTTTCAACTAATTTGCCCGGTACCGACGTTAGACTTACCGGTCTGTAATTGCCGGGATCACCCCTAGAGCCCTTTTTAAATATTGGCGTTACATTAGCTAACTTCCAGTCATTGGGTACCGAAGCCGATTTAAAGGACAGGTTACAAACCTTAGTTAATAGTTCCGCAACTTCACATTTGAGTTCTTTCAGAACTCTTGGGTGAATGCCATCTGGTCCCGGTGACTTGTTAATGTTGAGTTTATCAATTAATTCCAAAACCTCCTCTAGTGACACTTCAATCTGTGACAGTTCCTCAGATTTGTCACCTACAAAAGCCAGCTCAGGTTGGGGAATCTCCCTAACATCCTCAGCCGTGAAGACTGAAGCAAAGAATCCATTTAGTTTCTCCGCAATGACTTTATCATCTTTAAGCGCTCCTTTTGTATTTTGATCATCAAGGGGCCCCACTGGTTGTTTAGCAGGCTTCCTGCTTCTGATGTACTTAAAAAACATTTTGTTATTACCTTTGGAGTTTTTGGCTAGCCGTTCTTCAAACTCCTCTTTGGCTTTTCTTATTACACTCTTGCACTTAAGTTGGCAGTGTTTGTGCTCCTTTCTATTTGCCTCACTAGGATTTGACTTCCACTTTTTAAAGGAAGTCTTTTTATCTCTCACTGCTTCTTTTACATGGTTGTTAAGCCACGGTGGCTCTTTTTTAGTTCTTTTACTGTTTTTCTTAATTTGGGGTATACATTGAAGTTGGGCCTCTATTATGGTGTCTTTAAAAAGGGCCCATGCAACTTGCAGGGATTTCACTTTAGTCACTGTACCTTTTAACTTTTGTCTAACTAACCCCCTCATTTTTGTATAGTTCCCCCTTTTGAAATTAAATGCCACAGTGTTGGGCAGTTGAGGTGTTCTTCCCACCACAGGGATGTTGAATGCTATTGTATTATGGTCACTATTTCCAAGCGGTCCTGCTATAGTTACCTCTTGGACCAGCTCCTGCGCTCCACTCAGGATTAAATCTAGAGTTGCCTCTCCCCTTGTGGGTTCCCGTACCAGCTGCTCCATGAAGCAGTCATTTAAAGTATCGAGAAATTTTATCTCTGCATTTCGTCCTGAAGTGAAATGTTCCCAGTCAATATGGGGATAATTGAAATCCCCCACTGTTATTGGGTTCTTAATTTTGATAGCCTCTCTAATTTCCCTTAGCATTTCATCATCACTATTTAGTTTTCCTCGATGGAAAATCCTGGCTATTGGGTAAATTGTCTCTATTTTGCAGGTGTACAGTTCACTTGGATGAGATCATCTCTTTCATCTTAATCAGACAGTGTGCCAGACTCTCCTCCTGCCATTGGTGCCGGAGCAGGGGGGGCCAAGGGGCCATGGCCCATCCACTTTTCCCCACAGTGAACCTCCCCTTCCCCTCCTCTTCCCCCCCCCCCCCCTCCCCCCCCCCCCCCATGTCCCCACCCCCAGGGCAGATGGAGGTGAAGGGTCCAAGCCGGCTCCCCACAGCTGCCTGCATGGCTCTAATCCCAAGCCAGCTCTGGCCAAGGGGTGGGGCCTCATAGCTGCAGCCTGGCCATGGTAAGAGCCACACAAGCAGCTGTGGGGAGCTGCAGCAGACCCTCCACCTGCCAGCAGTGCGGGGGGCCCAAGCAGCACCTGGCCAGGATCCCCCCGGACCACCACCCAGGGCAGGTGGAGGGTCCACGCTGCAGAGCTGCCCGCGCAGCTCTTACCATGGCCAGGTTGTGGCTCTGAAGCCCCACTCCCCGGCCAGAGCAGGTTGGGGTAAGAGCTGCGCGGGCAGCTGTGGGTAGCCTGGGTCCCTCCACCTGCTCTGGGCGGGAGGACTGTGGCCCCGGGACATGGGCAGGGGGCTGCTTTCAGCCTCCCCCTCCCCCCCTCCAGGGAAGAGGAGGTGAAGAGGCAATGCCTTGGGGGGAAGGGACAGGGCAGGGGCAGGGCCTCATGGGGAAGATGGGGGGCCAGAGGTGCTGGAACAATGTGTACAGTGGGGGTGCTGAGAGCCATTGAACCAAACTGTAAACCCTGGATGTGATGGAAACCACTTCAAGCCAGGGAGGGCTGCAGCACCCCAGAGGTAAGGTGACCAGATGTCCCATTTTTAGAGGGACAGTCCTCTATTTAAGCCCTCCTGCAGGTGTCCTGCCTTTTTCTTAAAAATGGGCAAATTGTTCCATAATTTCTGTGCCTCCCCCCCCCCCATTAGTTCTGGCGGGTCCGGCTGCTGGCCAGGTCCCTGCTCACCAGTCACCTGCCCACCAGCGGTGAGTGGGAGGGTCCAGTGGCCGATGATGGGGATGGGTGTGCAAAGCTGGTGGTGGGGCAAAGATGCAGTGCGCAGGGCCGGCCACTCCCCCTGCTGTCTGTCAGCACAGCCCCTGCTGTGTGCCGGCTCTTGGCCGGCGGGGTTTTGCCTCCTGTCCTGTTTCCGGCCGGCACTGGTTGTGTGGTCAGCTGCAGCAGCCAACAAGTGCAGGAAGGTGCCAGGACACGGCCAGTTATGTGTTGCCTCTGCTGCTCACCCATCGTCCCCCTCTCCTTGCTTTGTCCCTTCACCTCCCCTCCCCCAGTCCCAGTGTTCCTCCATATCCCTCCCCGAAGGGTGCGTCCCGCTCCCAGCGCTGTGTGGAGAACGGCATGCTCAGCTCACCAACATCCTGGTCGGGAGGCTCCTTCCTTCCCCCACTGCCTCTGGCTAGGCTGGCATCCCGGGAAAGCCCAAGACCCTGTGGCCCAGAGCACTGGCCAGGAGGAGCCGAGCCCTGCATGTGCCAAAGCCCGCACAGCGCTGGCACAGAGAAGCCTCTCCGCCCCTCAGCTAAGCTGTGGAATGGTGGGGGGGAAGCGATCTCCAGCCTGTTCACTCCCTGACCCTGCAGGCTCCACAGCAGCCTCCCCCTTCCCCCCGGCAGGGGCTTAGCACCCTCTTCACCAACACCCCACCCCCCGGGTCCTGCCTCCAGGGACTGCTCTGTCCCCTAGGCACCCTCCCCTGCCGAGCCACCTCTCTGGCAGGGTTCGCCGAAGCCCCTGCAGTCAGGTTCCCTGGGCCCCGGTGCACAATGCCTCCTGTGTGAGAGAGGTATACGGGAGTGTGTGTGTGTCACCTCTCCCCGTGTGAACCCATAAGCCTTAAAGTTAAGAAGGTTAAAAAAAAGAATCCAACTACACAATATTTCTTTTTAACAGGGGCTCAGTCAATTTGATGTTAATTTGACCGTTTGTACTGCATAGTTCTGACTGATTGCCATTGAACTTTGTTTGTCCATGTGACGGGCCTGGTACCCCAGCACCCCCTAGTGTCAGGGGCGGGCTGGGGCCTAGCGCCTCGCCTCTCCCTTGTCCTTCGTTCTGCCCCTGGCAACCGGGGGTTTTCGGCTTCAGGGCCGGCGTCCACGTAACCGCCCTCCGCGAAGCGGGGTAGCGCGGCCTAGCGGCCGGAGTTCAATAGCACCCCCCTCGGCGCGGGGTAGCGCGGCCTAGCGGCCGGAGTCCAATAGCACCCCCCTCGGCGCGGGGTAGCGCAGCCTAGCGGCCGGAGTCCAATAGCACCCCCCTTCGGAGCGGGGTAGCGCGGCCTAGCGGCCGGAGTCCAATAGCACCCCCCTTCGGAGCGGGGTAGCGCGGCCTAGCGGCCGGAGTCCAATAGC